>WNYF01000061.1:0-239210 GCA_021396225.1 Sporothrix inflata | reverse complement strand
CCCCCCCCCCCCCCCCCCCCCCCCCCCCCCCCCCCCCCCCCCCCCCCCCCCCCCCCCCCCCCCCCCCCCCCGCCGCCGCCCCCCCCCCCCCCCCCCCCCCCCAAATCGCCTACGATGCCGACCCCGACGACCCGCGAACATGCACACCAGCTGCAAGGTGGCATGAAGCGCAAGTGCGACACAGAAATGGACACGGCGCTGCAGCTACCCATCTTCTGTCTGACGGGCTGGTTCCTGGACGAGCACGACATAAAGCGCACGGGCGACCCGGGCTGTGACAAGCACGGCAAGGACAATAAGGACAACAAGGACACGGACGGCAGGCTGGGCGACTATCTCGCGCGGTGCGACAGCTTCACACGACCGCCAATCGGCTGGGCCGACATTTGTGGCCTGCACCGCCGCACCCACATGCCCCACTTCTCGTCCATCTTCATCGTTTTCCTCAGCTCCATGCTCCTCGGCGCGCCCGTGCTGGCGTTTCATGCGGCCACCGACTACAAACACTGGCCGGCGCCGGCCCCCGCGCCCACGAGTGCCAGCCCCTTGTTTATCGCCCTCCGCGTGCCCTACCTCGCCGGCTGGTGGTTGGCCGCCGCCGAAGCGGCCGGGTTCGTGTTCTGGCTGCTGCGCAACAGCCACAAGCTGACGCTGCTGTCGCAGGGCTGGCCCAACGACGGCGATGACGGTGACGACGGCGGCGATGGTGTGCATCTACAACTGTACGCGTTCCCGCTCCTGGCGGTCAACATGGCAGCTGTGATTCGTCTGCGGTGGTGGTTCCGCCGTTTGCAATACGTTGTTTGGGGTGAGGGCCTCCAATACGCCCTCCTCCGCTACATGCACGAGCACTGGCTCGGACACGCGGTTCGCGACGATCGCAGGCCAAAGCCCGAGCCCGAGCCGGAGCCCGTACTCACACCCGCTGTGGCATCGGATGTGGCGCACACTTCTCCATCGTTGTCTTCATCGACCGACGTGTCCTTTGTCTTGACCGTCCGTGGCCCTTTGGGGTGGCACGCGGGCCTCCCGCCACGGATCCTTCTTACGGCGTTGTCTGCTCGGTGGCCGCCAACCTTATGCTCTTGCGGGGAGTCTGGGCGTCCGTCCACTATTTTATGCGGGATCCTGACGCGAGTGAGTGGGCTGACAAGTCGTTTACTGGCGAATGCTACCGTGCTTACGTTCTGATCAAGGCGCTGCTCCCATGTTTTCTTTCCGTCTTTCCGGCGCACGCGATGCAGTGTTTGTACGAAAGGTGGGATGACGGTGCGACTGCATGGCGTCGTGAGAACGCACCGCTTCGCGTGTCGGTTTTTTGAAAAAGTGATGAACACGAGCTATTGGATAACGTTGTCCTTGTTCCTGGTGTTGTAGAAAGGCTATTTTTGTTAGCATGGAACAGATCATGACATGTTTATCGATTGATTTAAATAAAATCCTTACACGCTGATCCCGTACTATCTGACGGACTGCGACCTGCACGCGCGTCTGCAGATGGCCAACTGGAGTAATCGAGGACCGCATGGCGGGCATCCGACCTGGGGTTTGTCTATCCCAACCCCCAACCACCAAAGAAGATGAGGAGAAAGAGGACGAAACGAAACCCGAAAAGAGAGACGACAAACCAAAAGTGCCACCCTCTGTAGATAAGAACCTTGACAAGTGGAAGCGACTGCGCGACGTGGCCGACCGTATGCGTGAATACAAGCACAGCGGCCCGGACCGCAACACATGGCAGGCAGGACAGCACGGTGGCTACGGAGAGCCGTTTTACTATCCATCAAAAGGCATCGCCGAGGGCATCAACGTCATGATCGAGGCCGAGAGGGAGGTGTACCGTCGGAAATGGGGTCATCGGGACTGCGACTTGATCGAGGGCGCTGGTCTTTCGTTACGGGATCAATGGCTGGTAGAAAAGGATTGGTAACATAGAGGCGAAAAAGTCTGGGCGCCAATATCATCTGTTAGTAGGCGTCTTTTTTGTTTAGACCTGTGGACCCTCGTACCTTTTTGTAGAAGTAATAATCATCGAATGTTGCATTGTACTGGTGACTGACTTCTCTAAATTCACGTCGAAGCGAGAAAGCGTTTGGCTCTTTAGGCGGCTTCTTCCGCAGGAGGGGTATTTTCCCTGTCTTTTGATTCCCTGTCTTCGGTGCCCTGTTTGCACGAGCTCTACACTTACAGGGAGCCTGTGCAAATACATTTTCTACCAGTTGCTGCACAAAAAGCGACTTGATCGTTGCTTTTGTCGGTGCCCAAGCCACCACGCCCCTGATTGGTTGAGTATTGTTGACAAAGGCAAGGCAGCCTTCAGGGTTGAAAGTGCTATTCCGTATGTTGGCTCTCACCGCCAGACGCCCGAGGCACCCGGCGTATTTAAAAACCTGTGATGATTTCCCTTTCAACAGTATTCGCTCCTCGTGCCACAAACTCAACTCACAGTCTCAGTTCTCCTGTTCCTGTCTACGTTCAACCGGCCAAGATGGAGGAGACCTCCATTTCGAGGATGATGGCCTCTTGGACGGACCTGAGTCTCACAGTCAACGTGACAATTGCAGAGCGGGCCACGCAAAGCAGAACACATGCTCGCTGGTCTCTGAAACAAGTCAGAGACCACATGGAGGGACCACAAAGCAATGCCATAATCATGGTTCCCTGCTTGCCTGTCAACAGGCTGCGTCTGCTCTTCAATGATCTCGAGAAAGCACGAAAGACCGCCGACGGGTTCAAACGACTCTTCGACATTGACAATCTGCTCTTTGCCCAAGTCGTTCTCGCGGAGAAAAGGGCCATCCGGCCCTTGGCTTGCGCACAATTTAATACGCACATTTTTGTCCGCGAGGGTAGGGCCCTCGTCTGCTGGGGGAAAAAGAATCCCACGCACGATGGCCAGACAGGACCACAAGAACTCCCCTCACCGTCCAGCGTGGCCGATTCCGATTGGAGATACGTGCTAGTCATGCCCGGCAATCGAATGTCTCTTCCGGCGTTCACGCTATACATGATCATCTTTGTGGAGGACAGCTTGTTCACCACGGGATATTTCTTGCCCACAGCGCACCTGCTGGAGCCATCGAAAAAAGGACTCTGCAGCACGTGCAAGACCATCCCCTTCACTGCGCTGCCGTACGAAGATGACGCGGGCTACCCTCACCAGCCGGGGTTGGGCGAATTGGTGGCCTCGAGTGGAGCCAGCCAAAAAATAAAAGGAGAGGAGAGAGTAGATACGTTGCCGGCGTGGTCTGGAACTCATAGTAGGAAGGATGCGATCTGCCACGACAGGCGCTACAAAGGGAGCAATCGCGGCAGGGAGGACGAAACCGTGATGAAGACATTCTCGAGTGTATCTCAGCGTCCTTGCCCAAGTTCCTTTACATTTACACGACAAGTGGTCTTGCGCTGCGTCTGCCCGTGTTGTACAACAAGCATGTGGCCGGGAACGTCTCAAACAATATACATGCAGTGCCGTGTATGCTCGTTAATGTGCTCCCTATTTGATTTTCCTAAAATAAACCGAACCTTCTCTCGTGTATTACGCAACATTACTATTGGAACGGCCGCGAGGATCGAAACGAGTCAACCCAGGCCTGCCGCCGTCGGTCCTCGCACAGCTTGGCGTACACGGCCTGCTCGTCTTCCGTCATTGCGTCCCACTTTTGCTTTGCGTACTGAATCTCGCCCGCTGGCCATGCCTTGGCGGCGTCGGTGTCCTGGACCGACTCGTAGTAGACGTTGAACGGACGTTTCAGGGGCGACGTCAGCGGCCACGACGGCGGCGTATTGAAAAAGAGCGGCGGCTCCTCCGCCTCCTGGCCGGCGTCGCGGGCGGCCGCCTGTGCTGCGCGGTGGTCGCGCCAGGCCTCCTCCTCCTTGTCCGTCCATGCCTGGATGGACGTTATGAAGTCGTCCACGCCAATATTGAGCTGGCTGGGCTCCATCATCCGATGCGGGATCGTGGCGCTCCATACCGTCCACGGCGCGACCTGCGTGCTCCAGTGTGGCAGTTCGTTGTCGCTAGTGCTGTTGCGGTCTGCAGAGCTGACTCTACTGCCATCGTGCGACAGGCGCAGCCCAAACGGGTTAGGTCCCAAAACACGACCCGGCGGAGGAATGGTCATGTTGCTTCGTAGGAGATACTGTGTGAGCTGATGCGGACCGGGAGGCAACGACGCGGTGAACCGGTCCGAGAGCCCGCGTATCGATGCCACGATGTTGTTGAAGCGTGCATTATAGTCGTCGCGGTCCATCCGCTTTGCCCGGCGCTCGCCGTGGATCTGTAGGAGAGCATTGGCAACCTCGTCAAGAACACCTGCGGCCTCTGCTGGCCCGGGGACAACGGACGCCACCTGTCCCTCTTGTACCCCTGGTCCACTTGATGTGGTTGGTGCACCGGGCGCGCCAGGAGCGCCGAAAGCACCGGGAGCGCCGAAACTAAAGCCGAGCCCTTGCGGTGGTTGGAAGGGAGGCTGGCCAGGTAGACCGAATCCAGGTTGTCTGACGCCGGAACTGGAACCGAGCTGATGAGGGAAGAAGGGACCACCGGGACTAGTAGGGAGATGAGAGACAGCGCCAGGGGGGGCACCAAAGTCGTACGGCCTCCGCGGTTGGTCGCCCGGGCCGAGTTCGAGTGGAGTACCGCCCGGCATCCAGAACGGCAGCTCAACGGGCATCCCGGCAGGCTCCCCGGCAGACTCGTCCTCATGCTCCTCGTCAGACTCCTCGTCAGGCTCCTCGGCAGGCATCTCAGCTGGCTGTCCCGTTGACTCCCCCGGTGGCTGGCCCAGTGGGTAGCGCGTCGACGGCCCTGGTGCTTGCCAGAGGGGCGGGATGGGCTGCCCGAGCTTTGCAGCGAGACTGCGACTGGCATTGTTTGTGCTCTGCATCAGCGCCGCTGCCACAATCTGCAAATTGACACCCTCCTCCTTGACGGCGGCCGCGTATGCCTCCCGGTTGCCCGGTATCCCGAACTGGTCAAACAACGAGGAGGCCGCGCTCTTGGCCTTCTTGTTCGCCCGTTCCTGCTCCTCGTCGCTAAAGTCGTCGTCCTCAAACGCGGACCCTTCGACGCGAAATCCCTGTCCCAGCAGATGCCGCTCGACCGGCGTCAGCGTGGCCGTGCCCTGGCGCTCGGCCTTGGCGAACAGCTCGGCCGGCGTGCTCAGCTCCGTGCCCGTGGGCTTCGTGGCCGCACGGATGCGCTGCTCTACGACGTCCGGGGCCGGCCAGCCGAGGATGCGGTACCGCTCGGCCCGCGTCAAGTCGTGCGGGCTGACGAGGGCGCGCGCGTGCACGTCGCCGCGCGAGAGAATGAGCGCGCGGTCGGCGTCGGACAGCAGCTGCGGGTTCTCGGAAGCCGCTGTGTAGACGGCTTGAGGGATAGAAAAGGCGACGGGATGGGCCGCGCGGACGCCGGCCTGACGCTGGGCCGTCATGTCCTTCATCGCTCGCTCCAGCATCTCGTCCTCTTCCAGCATCTCGCGCTGCTCTTCGACGGTGACGAGGTTACCGTAGCCGTCGCGCGAGTGCTCTGTGCCGTCGATGGCATACTCGACCTCGTCGGCGTTCGTCCCGGACGGCTGGTCTGCCATGATGGGGGGAGGGAGGGAGGGCGGTGAGGGAGAAAGAGGATAAGAGAGAGAGAAGGGACAAAAGGCAGAGGGAAGGAAAAGGAGATACTAGATGGGGAGAAGCAGGGGGAGCGCAAAGAAAGAAAGGGAAGAGCAGAGAGCGTAAGGTGAAGAACGCTGACAGACGAAAAATAGACGTGGCGGGGTAATATCACCGTTCACGTACGGATAGAACCTTTTAACGTAAAAAGACGGATTTCCACTCTTTGGGATAGCAATTTCGCTAATTTATTAACTACAGAGAAATTACGGTGTATTTAATGGGTCTTCACTATCCGAACGATGGATAGGTCGTGAATTTCTAGGAAATCAGTTCCCCTTCTTCTACGTTGTTTTATTCAGTATTATTAGGTGTCGGTAAGAATGCTATTCTCAAAGAACCGCTCTTCTTCATCTGTGTTCATCCATACAGAATGCTTGTTGGGCAGATCGATTCTGCACTTTTGCTGACCACGTTGTGTGGCGTAAATAGAAAAATAAGTTTAATTTTAAGCTTAATTCGCGATGATGCAGGGGGTTGTTTACAGCGGTTCGATCACTGCAGCCAGGCGATTATAATGCACTAAGCCCACTGAATTGCATACACAACAGCCGGTGCGCCCTACAGTGCACTTATCGTATAAGCCAGCTAGATAAAAAAAAATTCCGTAAAGAAGCTGAATATCTTCAACTCGGTGATTTTATGGCACCCGCCAGAAATAAAAACTAGAAAAAGATGGACGTATTCAAGGGCAACTCGGCGCCGTAGTTGAGCTTGGCATGGTTCAGCTCGATTAGAGACAACACCATGATAGAATCTGCCACGCCAACCCCGTCCACCGCGAGGGCGCTGGCTACGCCGTGGGCACGCCACACGACGCTGAGGTCCTCGAGACGGCGGCCGATCCAGATGCTGGCAAACTGCCGGACGCGCTCCATGTGGTTGATCATGTACAGCCGCCAGTTGGCCTGCATTGTGCCGAAAATGCCGATGCCAGTCTCCAGATAGTACGCCTGCTCAAACTGCCGCATCACGGTCTTGATTTTGTCGTACACGTCCATGTGGCGGTTCTTGACATTGGTGTCCTGGTAGTAGTCAAAAACGGCCATGGTCGACTGGATGTAGCCAAAGGCGTCCTGCACGGAATCGCGGCAGGACTGACAAACTCGCCCGTTACAGCCTGCCACTTGGGAAACACCTGCGCGAACAGGTAGACCGCGTACGGATAGACACTCCCAAATTGACTCGCCGCCATGCCCATCGACGGCACCGCGGCCAGCTGGCCGTCCAGGAGGGCGGTCAGGAACCGGGGTACCGTCTGCAGCTCCAGGATGTGCTCCGACACCCAGAAGAACGAGTCGAACTCGCCCGCGTTGTTGTTGAGAAAGAAGTCGGACGGCCCGCACCCGACCGACACCATCTTGTAGCGGTGGGTGTCAAGCGTAGCCATAAGGCTAGGTAAGAATAGGGTATAGGTAAAAGTAAATAAGAAAAGAAAACGTCCTATATAATAATATAGTAATTACGAGATAAAGACGTACGGTTATAACCTCCCGCCTCCCGCCTCCCGCCTCCCGTATCCCGTATCCCGTATCCCGTATCCCGTATCCCGTATCCCGTATCCCGTATCCCGTATCCCGTATCCCGTATCCCGTCTTCTGCCTCCCGTATCCTACCTTCTTTCCCCTTTCCCCCCTATACGCCCCTACCACTCTCTAAGTAAGTAAGGTTCTCCGTATTTTAAATATAAAAATAATAATATTTATATCTTTAACCATAGTCGGCTCTATATACTAAGTAAATATCTAGCCGGCGTCTACGTCGAACCGAGCGTGCGTATGTACGCGTTGCTTTATCGTCTCGAGAAAGCGAGCCTACGCGTCGTCGTTACCGTAGACGTAACGGAAAATAATAAAGCCGTAATATGTAAGGCCCGAGCCGACTATACCACTAATCGTTTAGCCATAGGGTGCTCCTGTACCTCTTAACACGACTACGACGGGAGCTTAGAGAGATATGGAGCCCTTATTATAGGAGGCTTGACTAAAGCGGGGAGGACGTAATGACGAAAATAAAAAGTTAGGGTGGTGAAAGTGCTGAGAGGTACGCGAGTCGTACTTAGTGTAATCTTAGACGCGTGTTTTTTTTGTTTTTTTTTGTAGCTACCGAGACTTGTTCTTTGGTTTGGTTAGTTAAGACTGAAACCCATCTGGTTTTTTAAGCGAGTTCTCGGACGTGGTACTATAAGAGGAAAGTGAGAGGTAAAGAGGAGCGGTAAGTGGCCGAGGTAAAATCTAGCTTTCCGTAATACACTTAACCGTGCTTCTCAAACTATAAGTTAGTGGCCTAGAACAAGGTTCTGTGGCTGTGTCAGCTTGCGATAGAACAGCCATACGGCTGGCACAGGGAGCACAGGGAGCATAGGGGAGCATATGAGAGTACACCCACTAAGTAGGTTGAAGCAGGGACGGCACAGGTGCACGTCCAAAGAAGGAAATTCCCAATGAGGGGTTTCTGGTTGTATATTGGGCTGATATCAGACACTACGGCCAGTGCTTCTTAAAAAAGGTTAGTGGCTGTATTCCAAGAACAGCAAATTCGTAAACACCAATCGTGGCTTGCTAAACAGACTTGGCTCTTTTCTAGTTCCACAAACGTCACTGGCAAAGGTCTAAAGACAGTATGTTCTTTTTTACTGCGCCCCCGCAACATGGCACAGACTCGTACTGACAGAAAAGTTGCTTGACAGTAACGGTTTTTTGCTTACAGTCCAGAATTTCCATGTACGATGTCAGTCTTGATACAAATCCCACGACGTAACCAGCACGCGAATTATGGCGGGAAAATCCATTGAAGCGACAATGTCTAAATGAGATGGCGGAAAGAGGATAAACTAGAGACAGAAGTAGACAGGGGACAGACAATGGATAGACACAAAATAGACAAGAGGTGAAAAAAAGATAGACAATAGAGCCAAGAGCACATAAAGAATGTTAAGACTGGCAGACAGATGTTTTAGTCCCCCCAAAAACACACATTTCTCTTCACATCTTCATCTCTTAGACTCCGTCTAGTAGTCAAACCGGAAATCGAGGCGCTTGTTGCCCTCGTCCTTGGTCGTGTTGATGTAGTTCTCACGCTCGGCCGGCGTCCAGGCGTTCCAGATTTTGTCGCGGCGGCCGTTGACCCAGCGGTAGTAAAAGTGCACGGTGATATACAAGAAGATGACGCCGACGTTGAGGCCGATCAGGGTGCGGTTGCCCCGGCGGTAGCGCGGCGCGTCATCGGCGCGGTAGATGTTGGAGTAGATGACACCGCCGGCCTGGCAGCACATGTTGTACATGGCCGTCGAGACGGTGCGCGACCGCACGGTGTTGGCGTTGCGCGAGGCCCAGCCGACCTGGACGGAGTGGTTGGAGGGGTAGGCGAGCAGCAGACTGACAATGGCGAAGACGACCCACTTGTTCTCGGTGGTGGTGTTGATGGAATACAAGGCGATGATGCACGGCAGCGCCCAGAACTGGCCGATGAGGCCGTTGAGCGCGAGACGGCCCGACCAGCCGGCAAAGAGCGTGCCCAGCAGCAGGGTGATCATGGACAACACGTAAGTGGGGATGATGAGCAGGTTGGTCTGGAATGTGGTGAAGCCGAGGCCCTTCAAACTGTTGGGTGTTAATCGGTGAAGAAGTCAAATAAGGAAAGGAGGTGACGAGGGAGAGAACATACCTCAGGGTCAGGTACTGGGAAGGGGGGCCCATAGACATTTGAAAGGTTAAGCCGATCGCGTAGCTAGGGGAGGTCAGTATTAGAGTTTTACAAGGAAAATATGTGCACGAGATGTAATGACATACATTGGCCACAGGTGATAGTCCTTGAGAGCGCGGTACAGCAGACGGGGCGTGATGGCCTGTCTGTTGTGCATGGTGCCCTTGGACGGGTCATCGCGGAGAGCGCGGTTGATGATGATGGTTTCCTCACTGTGGGTGTTAGAACAAGATCAGATGGCTGACGTGTAGTGAACGAAGCAGGGGGCTAAAGACATACCGCTCGGTGAACCAACCCTTCTTGCCACGGGGGAAGCCGCGTGTTTGGGTTGGACTCGGCGGCATAAAGTACAGAGCCGAGATGCCGACAAGCAGCGTGATCACGCCCTCGATCAGGAACAGGTAGCGCCAGCCCTCGACGCCGTTGCGGCCATCCAGGTGGAGAATACCAAAGGCGAGGAAAGCGCCGATGATGATGGAGAACGTCATGGACGCCCACCAGCGAGACAGACGGATGGGCAGCTCTGCACTCGTGTAGAAGTAGGACAGGTAGAGGTTCATCTAGGAGAGTTAGCCGTTGTTACATCACGGTACAATAGAAATTCACGGGTGGCAAGACGTACATCCGGAATGAAACCGCCCTGGAGGATGGCGAGAAGAGCGCGGGTGACGAGGAAGGAGGTGCGGCCATTGAGCTTGTACTGCGACATGGCCACGACACTCCAGAGGACCATTTGCATGGGAATCCAACGATCGGGGCCCATCCTGCGCGTGTTAGGGTGTGCACTTGATCAAATCAAATAGAGATAGAAGAAAGGTCAAGGGGGGACTCACCACTTGGACACCAGCTGCGACGGCAGTTCGGCGCACATGAACGACAGCAGGAACACCGTGTTGCCCAGATTGTAGTCGTTGGTCGTCAGGCCCAGGTCGACGAGAAAATTGTCGGACACGGCCTGCGCGAGGTTGACACGGTCGATCTCGAGGGCCATGAACGCCACACACGTAAAGATGAAAATGCGAATGTCAATCTTGCGCACGAGGGCCTTCTCTTCGCGCCAGGTCCAGCGGGCCAGCGGGTCGAAGCGGTGGATGTTTTCCCAGTCGGCACGGGGGCGGTACCTGACAGCCAGGTCCGGGTCGTCGTAGACGGACGGCTGGGTGGCGATGGCGTCGAGGTCGAGCGGCTTGGACTTTTCCCAAAAGTAGCGGCGCGAGAGGTCGATGGGCTCACCGAGGGGCGGGATGTCCGCGGCATTGACGGCGACCTGGGGCGTCTTCTTGTCGTCGCCGGAGCTGGCGGTGCCTAGGTCCTCGTCCGAGACCGTCGGCGCAGCGGCCGTGCGGTCGACGGACCACAGCACAGTCGGCATGGTCGCGGGTGGGTGGTGCGGTGCTCTGGAGTGTGAGTTGGCAAGCAGAAAGTAGCAAGATGGGACTCGAGCTTTGATGATACTCGAGCTTTGATGATACTCAAAGAGTCAATGTCTGCTCTACCGGCTGTTGAGTGGATGGCAACGAGATAATCAACAACAGCCACGAGGGATCAGCGTCTGTACCGACCCCTGACTTTATAGAAACGAGATGAACCAGACCCCCGGGAATGTCGCCATCCAGCTCTCTCGCCATCCGTCGACAGGATGGCATACATCGCTGGCCATCCTACTCTCATCGCCGCTGTCTGTCATGTTGTTCCGCCTCTTCCCCATTCATGGCTGCGTCTGCATCCCGTCTTCAGCTGTGCGTTCGCACTCTTCATCCTACATTGCATCGCTCGCTTGTTCGGCTAATGGCCGGCCCCCTTCTTTGGCCCCCCGGTAGTGGTGTTTGCGTGCACGCCGCCCACCCACACTCCATGTTCGCGCTCCTACAATGCTCGTAAGGGAGTATGACTCCTCCACCCTTCAACTTGAGCACGTCAGCCGGGCGACCACCCCGAGCTCGCATCTGCATCAAGATAAGACGGGAAGCGACCAAAGATGGGTACCAGGAAAGAAAAAAAAAAACATAGACATGGACCAACAAACCCACGGACATATCAAACAAGATGGAAGACGCCAGCGGACAGCACGTTCCCCGGCGCCTGGTTGGCGATATCGTGATTGTAAAATACCGGGACGTGATACGCTGCCCTTGATGGTGGTTGACGTCGCCCGCAGGTTGCAGGGATCCGTCGGGCCTTTGTTCGCTCACTGATTGGTTAGAAAGGTCGTTTGTCGATGTTTCGCCAGTGTCCCCCCAATTCACCACAATTCCGCCATTTGCATCGATTCGCCATTTTGCGGCCCATTTCGTGTTTTGGCCGCGATGCTACTTTGGAGCTAAAACCCCACACGCAACGAGGCAAGGCCCTCCCGAATCGGCCGGCGGGCCCTCCGCTGTTTAGAAATAGCTCCCATGGGGATTGTCGAAGACGTCGAGGGTGCCATGCCGACATCTGCGCGCGGCGCTAGGCGCGTACTAGCCCGGTGTTCGCCATTGGCGACGGGCCTTGTACAATCCGTCATCCCTTGTCCCCTGGTGTTTTCCATGCCTTTCTCCTCTTCGTTTGGGACACGGCGGGCACTAAGACGGAGGTTATGACTATGGGGCCTTTATCGCCGGCCGCGCACGCCCTTGGCTTGTTCGCTGTCAGTTGCTTGTTTGGGTTGGAATGTGCTTGTTTGTTGCTTGTTTGTTGCTTGTTTGCCATGCTTTCGTCTCATCACCTGTCATGTCATGGCCTTGTCAAAAAGCGGAGATGCCATGTATTTGGCTACTTCCGGGACTACTGGGCGCTCTACCGGGCAGGGGACCCATGAGACCCATATCCCGCGGCCTTGGCACGCATCGTCTTATGCCTGGCTCGCCTGGCGACATTGCTTGTGCAAATAAGCTGCTGCTGTTGTACTCCGTAGCAGATATAGCATACTCCGTACAGGATTTTGGATGCAAGGGTGCATTGAAGCACGCCTGCGGCTCTCCCCGTGCAGCTGTCAAACAGGAGCGATGCACAAAATTGTGGACATGTCAATCTGCGTTGCAATGTCGAAATCGTCAAAATGTCGAAAGAGGGCCGAACATGACCGATGAATGGACCACCATTGGTCACCGTTGGCGACCATTAGCCCAAGGCTGAAAAGGGAAAAGAACTCGTAACCAGGGTTGGGACCAGGCTGACCAACCCGACAAAGGCGAAGGGGAGACACTCTCGCAGCCCTGGCCAACAGCCAGCCACAAAAAACAAGCACACAACGCGGACACAAAGAGGCGTCGATGATACAAAAAAAGACCCTGGCCCAGGCCCACGTTCAGATCCCAGCTCGTGGTGGTTGCCAGGGCTGTGTGCGTACCCCCGCGCACCTCCACGCACGTCTTTCGTGCCGTTTCGTCAGGCACGCCAAAATCGAGTCAGACACAGCCGTGCAGCCAGCCGTGCAGCTCGCGAAACACGCGGAGTGCGACTAGCACACCATCTACGTCGCAGTTGCGCAACAGCAACAGGGAAGAATGCATCCACCCACCCACACGCACAAAGACCGAGTCATTCGCTGCAGAGTATAACCTGTCTGTCGTGCTGTCAATATCTTGTGTGCAAGATACTCGTAGAATATGGGTGTGATGCGCGTCGAAGTAGTGGCGATGTAAATGTTGAGAAGGGAACAATGCCCAGACTCGTCTATGATGAATGCAAAGAAAGATGAGGCCATACGAGGCGAAGAGATTTGGGAGGTGACGAGAAAAGGGGCAAGCAAGGGGATAATTGCTATCGAGAGGCAAGAGCTGAAAATGACACAATAGGTAGGAACGACGCAGAAATCAAGGTTGATGCTCATTGTGGGGATGCACCATTGTTGTTGCAACAATACATTGGGAAGGAACTACCCGTGTGTTATATTTAACTGTACGTACTCCGTAATACCACCAATGTCTTAACCCACTCTGAAATAGTTTTGGTTGACTTTACCTTTTCTTTTTAAATGTGCCTCTGCTAGTTAATTACACGACAAATAATTGCTCAGATAGACGTATATAATATCATCAGATGTCTCTCACCTCCACGAGCAAAAGAGAGAATGATAACTTTACATTAATCAATACAATTCGCACGCAAATCGTCAACTTCAACTTTCCACTTTCAGCTTCAATCACCGAATTCATCGATTTTCATCGGAATCGATTTGCGTCTTCACAATGTATGTCTTGAAATTAAGATAGACCTTCTAAGTTATTATGTCGTTTGTTTTTGGTTTTGGTTTTTTTTCATAAATAGTATTTATCGTGTTATTCTTTAATATATATATATATATAACACTTATTAATAAAAATATCGTTCTTGACGACATATCAGAAGTTTTTTCTTTTATTTATAAAAAATACCCAAAAATGATCCATTAATCTTCACTGAAAAAGAGCTTTAAAAGAACAACGGCAACTAATTAACTTGCGATCAATAAAAAAACAAGACCAACATTGTATTCAGACGACAGAACCACGTAGCACCGCATCTCATCTATTGATACAGTTACCAAACAGGCTTCCTATGGATACTTTTAAAATAATTGATACATACTCACCTCTTGACGCCGTTGGTAGTCTTGCATTATTAGCATGGTTTGGCACCAGTATTTGATATCACGACACCGACAAAATCCATCATCCTGGCACGAGAGCACCACGAGATCTTTCCCCCTTTTTGGTTTTCAGAGTGTCTGTTCATTGACAGCCATACATTATGCCCGACTGCAACCTGTCAGAACGTCGGCAGACAATACTGTGGCGGCGCACACGTCACCTCTCCGGCGTGATTTGTCACGTCGGCCCGGGCGCCCAGGGCCACCAGCGCGGCCGTCGACCGCGGCAGCTTGTAGGCCATAGCAAAATGCAGTGGTGTGTTTCCGTTGGCGTCGGCCTCGTTAACAAGGGCCAGGCGGGCGGCTGCGTTTTCCGCATCGATGTCCGGGTCTTGCACCCGCGGGCGGTACCGTTCTAGAAGTGTCGTAATCACAGCCGTCATATCGGTGGACGCGTCCACAGCCACGGCCCACTCCGTGCCACCTGACCATTGTTTGGGCGATAAACGGGAGACGGATGAGAACAGGGCCAGGATCAGTCCCTGGCCATCGTGACGGGGCACGTTCAGATCAGCGCCCAACTCAACCAGCGCCATCAACATCGGAATGCGGTCGAAGCCGGTGGCCAGGTGCAGCGGTGTGTAGTGCTTGCGGTAGGGGGTGTTAATGGTCGCCGTACGAATAGCCTCGTCGGCCGTGATAAGCTGAACCACCTCCACGGCCGCTATAGTTTCGTCCCTTTTTGGCGGCATAAAACGTATAAACTGGCCTAACAGGGCCGCGTGAAGTGGTAGTATAACGGGGACCTCGTCGTCCGGATCCCGTAGTGGAGGGCGAGGCTCAGGGACAAGGGTCGCATCTGTCGTAGCCAGAAGGCGGAAGTGATCGTTGGGGAATAGATCCAATAGTGTTTTTACACCGACGACGTTGCGGTGCATCGCGCCAACGGCCATAGGCGATAAGAATGCTCTGTCGTAGTAGAAGTGCTCATATCTGCCATTAGCGTCGTCGTTTGTTTTATCGCCAGTTTGGTCGACGCGATCAATCGCCTCCCACCGGCTTTGATATATATTCACGCCGGCCTTGGCGAGTAGTGTCAAGATTGCTGGGTCTGTTTGCGGATTTTCCATGGCCAACGCTAGAGCGTTGCCATATCCCCCAGGACGCGGTCGAAATTTCAAGGGTCCATAGTCATTAGCGAGGTCCTCGTCAAACTCCTTGTCAAGACCTTCATCTTGTGCAAGCGACGTTTGTTCTACGGCCGCAATGTCGGCACCGTTTTCGAGCAGGAACCGGAGCAATGCAAGTCGTGCGTCTGTGGGGCCATGGTGTTCGCTCACTGCTGCCAGAAACGGTGTGCGGCTGTTGTTGTCCACCTCGTTGATGTTGGCGTCCGGCATGCCATTCAGAAGCAGCCTCAGCGTGTCGAGGCGGCTACTTGCACATGCCGTCGTCAGCGGCGTACCCGCAAACCCGCGCTCATTCCAGTCTTCGTACTCGCGTGGGCCCCGGAGCTCCGGCGGGACCGTGGCCCGGTACTTGAGCAAGGCTTCGATGACCTCGTGGTGGCCCAGTTTAACGGCCAGAACCAGTGGAGGGCCTAGGTCTTCGGCCGGACTCTCATGCGTGAGCAGTTCGGGCTCGGCGCGGATCAGCTCCAGCACGGCTGGGACGTCGTTGGCTTTGATCACGGCGAGCTCATGATCGAGCTGACACCACCCATCTATGCTTTGGAAGTCGCTGTACCTCTCCGGTAGCGAGAGGGCTGGGCACATAGCCCTCACGGCTTCGAGCGCCTTCTCATCGGGCGCCAGGTTCCTTGAAGACCAGCGCATTGCATTGATTGCTGCCCGGAGTGCCACATCGGCATCGGTGTCGACGTTGTGCTGTTGTTGCGCGGCCATTTTTGTGCTGTTTGCTCTCTGTGTCTATCTACCGAACAGAGCTCCGAGGTTGTCACTGGTATCTCATTTTATGTTGTAGGTATCCCTATTATGTGGCGTTCCACAGGCCCCCACTGGCAGTCCTGCTAATGGTTCCTGTATCTTTTGAAATTACGATGAGGCCAACCACGAGGCCGTGGGTCACATGACGCATTGGGTTAGGTAGTACGTCGTATCGTGAAGGCGCGGACATGTTTGCGTTTTGTTACGAAATGCGAAATGCGAAAATGGACTTTCACCGCCCTCAACATGCGGCACCATCTCGAGACGGTGGACAAGAACGGAGACGAGCGCCCCGTGGTCGTCCTCATGCGCGGTGCTGCCAGCGAGATCACATGGGGCTGTCCCTCCGAAATGCTCTCGACGGTGCACTACCGCGTGTCGGACGGCAGCTTTATTGTATCGACCGAGTGGGCCGTCAAGGGCTCTCTCTTCAACAAGCGCGAGCCCACTGCCAAGACCGGAGATTCGGGTGCCGTTGTATTCGATATACATGGCCGTGTCGGGGGGATGCTGACAAGGGGGTCCGGCAACCGGGACGAAAAAAGCGAGGAGGTTCGTGTGGATATTGCGTACGTCACCCCGATGGAGAAGCTCCTCGTCGACATTCAGCAGATGTTAGGGATGGAGGTGGAGTTGCTGTGAGCAGGTTACCCCGGATACAGCTTTGATTTTATAGATACCCCATAGTGCACCACGTTGAATACCCATTTACTTTATATATAAAGGAGGAAAACAAGCGCAGCGAATGTATTAGACACAATTTACTAAAACGCTTCGCTACCACCTGTTCCATCGACTTCATAGCTGCTACCTGTGATGTTGTCTCGTCCCCTCCCTTACAGAGCCACCTCCTCGACGGTCCGGGCCCGGTCGAGCTCAACCTCGTCCACGACGCCGCCCTTTTCGACGGAAATGACCTCATCGCCAAAGTTGCCTGCAATGGACTCGAGCGTCATCTGGTTGGTCTCCTTGACGCAGAAGAAGCAGAAGACGCCCAGGGCCACCAGCGTGCAAATAAAAATCAGGTAGTAGCGGTACGTGATCGTCTCAAACGCCACGGGCGTCACCTGCGACAGCCACACGGCCGTGATGCTCTCGCACATAAACGCCAGTGCCGTGCCGTAGCCGCGCAGGTGCGTAGGGAAGTACTCGGCCGGCACGGTGAAGACGGTGGAGTTGAAGAAGGAGGCGTAGACCACCGAGTGAATAAAGATAAAGGCGACACCCGCACGCGCGCCGTTGACGTTGCCGCCGTTGCCGTAGTAGCGCGAGAGGGCCATCAAGACAGAAATTACGGCGGCGAGTGCGATGCAGCCGACGTAGAGCGTGCGCACGCGGGGCCAGCGGTCGGACACAAACAGCAGATTAATGACTTGGCCGACGATGCCCATGATACCGTAGTAGCCGCTGACCAACAGAGCCTGCTTTCCGGTAAACCCCAGGTTGGCGTAGAGCAGCGACTGGTAGTTTTGGATAGCAAGGGCGCCACTGAAGATAATGATCTGCATGATGACAATGGCCGTGGCGGTGCGGCGGATGTTGCGCGGCGCAAACAGCTCGACAATGGCGTGGCCGACGTGGTGGTTGGTGCGCTGCGACGCCTCGAGCTGCAGCTGGGCCTGGATCTCGGTCATCTGGCGGCTGATGGACTCGTCGGTCTCGTCCGAGTAGAGCCGGCGCATGTCGCGGTGGAACCGCTCGTACTGTTCTTTCTGGACAACTGGGCACGTTAGTGGGAGTTATATTATTTGAGGACAGCTTGGAGCAGGGACTCACGCCAACGCGGCGATTCCGGCAGGGTAAAGGACAGCACGATAATCACAGCCGCCAGCGGCACCTGCATCGCCAGCGACAGCCGCCACGTCAGGTTGCCCTCGGCAAACGAGCACCCGTAACCAATCCAGTTGGCCAGACAGAAGCCAATGGCAATCATGACACCAAAAATGGCCCCAAAACGGGCCCGCTCGGCGGGTTTCGCCAGCTCCGCAATGTACGCCGGGCACGTCGGCATCAGAATTCCAATCGCGATGCCTGCGACGCACCGGCCCACAATCATAAGTGCTGCGCCGTTGGCCGCCGACTGCATGATGGCGCCGACAATCGTAAAGAACGTGGCCACGACGAGCGTCATGCGCCGGCCCAGCAACTCGAGCAGCACGCCTGTGGCGAGAGCGCCGACCACGTTGCCGGCCGACGACACGGCCACGATGGCACCTATCAGGCTGGACACGTTCTCGGTACCCGGCGGGAACATGAAGGTCGAGAAGGCCTCCTGCCCGAGCACGGTGGCGATGATGCCGACATCGATGCCCTGGACAGCACCGCCAATGGCAATGATGGTGATGTAGTAGATGAGTTTGTAGTTGGAGTTGAATATGTGAAACATGATGACGGTGGGGGACAAGAAGTGGGAGATGGGAAAAGGGTTTGGCGTATGGATTTTGCTTGGTTATAATGAAGTTGCCTTGGTGCAGATGGATCGAGGATAGGATGAGGATGCAGGCCAGCTTTATACGAGATCGGTGACGTTTTTGACCGAGGCTGTATCTCCTACCGTGTTTCTGTGTCTTGTAGCAGCGTTCGATTACATTTTTAGGTGGCACATAATTTTCTCTGTCGACATCTCGAGATTCTCTAGACCGAGAGACAGAAACGATGCCGGACAATGAGCACCGAGAAGCAACCAAGACAGCACACCTCGCGAGAATTCAAAGCGAGGCCAGACAAGAGGTGAGTCTTTGGACTCAGTCAGAAGATAAAGTCACAAAAAAAAAAAATGCACCCAGCCTATACGAACATCAAATCGAAGGAGAGGGCACAAAGCTCCTGTGACCGTCAAAGAGGTTGCCAGCCGAAGCCCACTAACACGCTGGGCCCACTTTACCCCATGGGGGGTGGCGCCTGCCGGCCCAGGGCACTAGCCCACTAACACCCCTTAGCGCTCCCAAACAAACACCCAAAACGCCCAAACTCACGCCCTAACGTTCTCCTCACCATTTAGAGAAACAGGATGGCCTATCACACCTGCTCCGGCTCTGCGCTCGCACGGTTCCCCTCTCTTCGGCTACAGGTTGCAGGGTCTGGTGTTCCTCTTGTCAACTCGCCGTCGCCGTTTGTCTGTCCAGCCTTGTCTTGTTTCGGCAAAGAGCGCGTCAGAAGCGTACCGTTCTTCGGCGTGCGGAATGGTGGAGTGTAGCGTGAGGACCGGGTTTCCCAGTTTCTTGGCTGGTATGAGCCTATTTTGTCGTCTTCTGTATCTCTCTTTTACGTTTTCTCGTTTGTTTTTCCTTTTCTTCGTCTTCTTTGTGCCTCCTTTTCTCTCCCCACAAGGCCATGTTCCTTTCAGTGAGCAAGGGCCTAAAGCAACTCTTTAGTAAGTTGTTGCCCAAATAGGAAATGAACCAAACAGGCAAGCACTTCCGCTCGCACCTTCCCCCCGGTTGTCCAAGCTGTTCCTTCCGCAAACGCGCAAAGCACCCGGTCTCGCTACCCCGTACGCGTATACGAGGAAGGTGCGGTCTACAGCCACACCACATCCGCACAACGGCCACCCTTTGTCGACTTCCACTCTCTTCACCACCATCATGACCCCTCGTTGTTGCATTCACGTCTCTTCGGCGGCACATGAGCCGACCATGTCTCGATCCATGCCGCATCCATCTCTAGCCACCTGGCCAGTTCGCGCCCGGTCTGCCTCCTTATGCCCCCTTGTTGCTAGACCTCCTCATCTGTCCCCCCCCTTCTCGGTGTGAGATTGCACGCAAAACGCCATTCTTGGTCAAGCGTCTGTCTTATACCAACCAGTCTATGGTACCAACTGGGAGGGATGCATCCCTCAAACACTTCCTTGCACCCAAACCAGCCCTTCAGCTCGGTATTAAGCCCCTGCAGCACCCTGTTAGTTCTGTCCCCCTCCCCTGGTTCGGCACATTAAAGCACGACTCTATCCCGAGACACTGATAGGTGTGGCCCTCAGCGGGCACCCGTCGTGCCAAAGTGGGACGACCCGCTGCTGCAAGACATCGCCTGAACATTGGCCGATGAAGATGCCCCCGGCAAAGACGAACCCCCGAAGTGAGGGGACCCGGTTTGATACAGAAAACGAGCTGTTCCCCCTCCTCATTTTCTCCTCATCTTGTGTCGTTTGAACCGAGGTGAAGACCGCCTCGAAACGCGGGGAACGAGATCTTTCTTCGTGTCGTTGATGATTCTATAAGACACTGATTTACCGAGCTGGTGTCTTGTCTCATTTATAGCTTAGTCGATGCTGCAACACCACACACGAGGCCGGCTTTCCAAGAAACATACCAAGAGCGCCACAAAGCTCGGCCTCCCTGCTTTCCCCTGCAAAGAAACACCGAGCTGCAGACAACACCTCGAGACAACCATGGCTGTCTCATTACAGCCCCGGGTCACAGCACCCATCGTCGAGCACCGCCAGAACGGCTTCGGCATTGTCCACACGCGACCACGGCTCTCCTGGCGGTTCTCGTGGCAGCTCCCGCAAGAGACAGACCGCGCCCCAGTCGGCTGGATGCAGTATGCCTACGAGCTGCAAGTCAAGGCCGGTCCACAAGACGATGCACAGACAATCCGGGTTGCCAGCAGCCAGTCTGTCCTCGTGCCGTGGCCCGCAGACGCGCCTTCGCTCACATCGCGCAGCACGGCTTCTGTGCGTGTACGCGCCTTTGGCCGGCCCCAGTCGCACGCCGACAGCAACCAGGATGCCACCGCCTGGTCGGACTGGACCGCCATTGAGGCCACGCTGCTGGCCCGCGAGGACTGGACGGCCGGCTTCATCGCCTCGGCCACGCCACTACAAGAACCCGACAGCCCGCTGCGCCCTGTCCGCTTCCGCAAGGCATTTTCCACAGTAGCAGCAGGCAACAGTAGCAAAGGGGCGGTCACCAAAGCCCGCCTGTACATCACCAGCTATGGCGCCTACCGGGCCTTTCTTAACGGCCACCGCATCGGCGACCATGTCCTCGCCCCCGGTTGGACGAGCTACCACCACCGTCTCGTTTTCCACACTTTTGACGTGACCGATCTCCTGCATCCATCTGACGATGGCGGCAACAACGTCCTCGCCGCCGAGGTCGCCGAGGGCTGGTACGCCGGCCGTCTGAGCGTCCGCGGCGGCAAGCGGTACATCTGGGGCGACGAGGTCGCGCTGCTCGCCCAGCTGGAGATTACGTACGCCAACGGTGATGTGGACACCATTCGCACCGACGAGTCGTGGCAGTGCTGTGCGAGCGCCACCATGACGGCCGAGATCTACGACGGCGAGGTGTATGATATGCGCCGCGAAGAGACGGGATGGACAGAAGATGCAACCGAAAAGAATGAGGAGAAAGACTCTCTAAAACCTTTATGGTCTGCTATCAAAGCTCTGCCATTCACACAGGCAAAGCTTGTGGCGCCAGACGGGCCGCCCATCCGCTCCGTCGAGGAGATCGAGCCCGTCCGCGTCTTCAAGAGTCCATCGGGCAAGACTCTGCTCGACTTTGGCCAGAACCTTGTTGGTGTCGTGCGTGTCCGCAACCTCACCATCGCGGCCAGTGCCTTGGTTACGCTGTATCATGCCGAAGTTGTCGACAAGGACGGCGAGCTGGCTCGCACGCCGCTGCGCTATGCCCAGTGCCGCGACGTCATTGTGGGCTCGGGCGCGACACTGGCCGACTGGCAGCCTAGCTACACCTTCCACGGCTTCCGGTACGTGCAGGTCGACGGTCTCGATACAGTGCAGCCTGGCCAGTTCATGGCCTGCGTCCTGCACAGCGACATGACCCGCCGCGGCTGGTTTTCCTGCTCCGACGAGCTCGTCAACCGCCTGCACGAGAACACCGTCTGGGGCATACGGGGCAACATGCTGTGCGTCCCCACCGACTGTCCCCAGCGCGACGAGCGCCTTGGCTGGACAGGCGACCTGCAGATTATCACACCCAGTATGTCCTACATCTACGACTGCGTCAGCGTCGTCAGCAGCTGGCTTGAAGACGTTGCTGTCGAGCAGCTAGCCAAGGGCAATGGCATTCCCGGGTCCGCCGTGCCTGATGTACTACCCCTCACCTGGCAGTCCACGCCCCAGGCCGTGTGGCATGACGTCGTTGTCTTGACCCCATGGGATCTGTACAACACCACGGGTGACAGTCGACTTCTCGCCGCCCAGCTCGAGAGCTCGCGCGCTTGGATCGACACCGGCGTGAGACGCGGGCCCGACGGCCTCTGGGACCCGGTTCTATGGCAGCTTGGCGACTGGCTCGACCCGGCGGCACCCTACGACGATCCGGGCCGTGGCATTACCGAGGGCATCTACGTGGCCGACGCCTACCTGGTGCACTCCACCACGATTCTCGCTAAAGCCTGTGCGGCGCTCGGCCACACTGCCCTCGCCGGCGCCTACGAGGCCGACGCCGCCCGTCTCAAGGCCACCTGGCAGCGCAAATACGTCACACCCGCCGGCCGCGTCACCAACCACACGCAGACAGCCATGGCGCTGGCCCTGCAGTTCGATCTGATTCCGGGCGACGCACGGGGTGCCGTCGGCACGGCACTGGCCCGTCTCGTGCGCCGCGATCGCTTCCGCGTGACCACGGGCCTTGTCGGCACTTCGCTCATCGCACCTGCCCTGACGGCCGCTAGCCACACGCCCCTGGCCTACCGTATGCTCTCGGAGCGGGAGTGCCCCTCGTTCCTGTATCCGGTGACCATGGGTGCCACGACCGTGTGGGAGCGCTGGGACAGCATGCTGACCGACGGCAGCGTCAACACGGACCCCATGACGAGCTTCAACCACTATGCGCTGGGCTCCATTGCGCGCTGGCTGCACGCTACCGTCGGCGGCCTCAGCTCGGTCGACGGCTGGCGCACCGTCGCCGTGAGGCCCGAGCCCGGCGGCACACTGACGCACGCCGAGGCGCGGTTCGAGGGACCGTACGGCCTTGTGCGCAGCGCTTGGAAGTTGGTGGAGGACGGTAAAGAAGATGGCGATACGGTCTTTGAGCTGAACCTCACCATCCCGCCCAACAGCACTGCGCACGTCGTCCTCCCCGGCGCCGGCGTCATCGACCGCAGCCCGCGCATTGTCGGCTCCGGCGAGCATGTCTTCCGATGCCGCTATGTGCGCGACGCGTGGCCGCCTCGGCCCTTCTTACCGTTCTTCCGCCCGGAGGGTTTTACCTGGGAGACGCCCATAGGCGCCAAGTCGTATTGATCATAGATCGGGATGATCGTAATGTCGCAGAAAATGATATAGTGAAATTAGAGAGAAATGACTATTGACACTATAATCAAGGAGAATGTAAACAACATGGTTAAACGCATTGCAGCTACGCGATCGTCGGCACGTGACCTCGTTTCCCCTGCTCGTATTTTGCTAGCGCTTGGAACTAGTCCCTTTGGCCCCTGGGCGGTGCGAGGCGGTGACGTCGGGCTGTGCGCGGCGCCCTTTCCCACTTCTGTCCACTGTTTCCAAGTCTGTCCAAAGCACCACAGACCACAACAGGAAAGAGCGTCTCAGCAGGCCACCATCACGACCACGACAACCACGACACGGGACAGACAAAACGGCAATCGTGTGGCAGGTGCAACCGACCTCGTGAATCCAAAGCAGAAGGTGCACTGCAACCAGCAATAAAGTGTCACACAGCACACAAGCACCTGGAACCGCGGCTAAAAGCAGGAAGGTGCGCACGGTAGCGGGCTGCCAGCAAGAAAAAAACACAGCACAGCCGCCTCACTCTTTCTGTCTCTGTTTCTCACTCAACAGGGCAGGTGCAGCCCAGCACACAAACACACACGACACCAGCCGCTGCTTCCTTCCTTTTGATTCCGCAGACACAGCTCACGCTCATGCCTCATCTCTGCTCTTGACATTTGCGTGCGACTCTTTCTTTTTCCACCATCTCGACCAGCATTAACGACGATCATCCCCACGACCAACTGTGTCTAGGCAATCCCCCTCTCAACGGTCAACGGCCTCCCATCAGCATCCCACTGCATTCTCCGCATCCCACCTGCATTCTGTCTCACCTCGCGCACCCTGTCCCGCCCGCGAAACTGGCCTTGCGCCCTTTGCTCGACGTGTCTTCTCCCATTTGTTTTTCTGTTCCATAACCTCTGAATATCATCGCACCGCCAACGTCTCGCACCGCACTCGCTGTCCTCTCCATGCTCGGCACCTAACCAGCCTCGTTTTCCCCCTCCTCCCTCTCTGCGCACCCCCCAAACCCTCGCCCCCGCCCTCCTCGTATGGGCTGCGCTCGACTCCTCTCGCATCATGCCTCCGCCTCCTGACGAGGAAGGGCCTGATGGCTCCTCCATCGTGAGTTTTCTCCTGTTCACCTTGTTGCCTAGCATTGGTTGCCGCTGCTAACCCGGGCTTTCGCAGAAACCCGTCTCCTCCCTCAGGGCCCGCTTCGAAAATATGGGCAAGCCCGTCGCCGGTAGCCCTACCATCGTGTCCCCCCATCCCTCACCACTACCGAGGCCCCTCAGCCGATCCATCTCGCCCGCGCCGAAACCAGACAGACTACGTGGTCCCGCATCCCCCATTCTCGGAGACCGGCCTTTTGCTCCAGCACTGCCGCCGGCAAAACCGAAGCCACGCGACCCCTCCGCTTCAACAGCACACTCGCCCACGTGGCCCGCCTCGACACCCGACAGCAACATCGGCAGCCTCAGCCTTGCAGGAAATCCTGCGTTTTTGCGGCCATCCAATCGTCTAGGCCCCCCGCCACCACTCAGCCCACGACCCATTGCGCCGCCGTCGCTGCTCGTTCAACCGCCGCAGTCACCACCCAAGGGCCGCGCCGGCAACCTTGCACCCTCCGCCGCCGACCAGTCCAACTTCTTCCTTAACCCCGACTCCGTCGTCAATGCACCCCTGTCGCCCTCCTCCTCCCCGCGCCTGCCCAAGATCCCCAGCCGTCCCCATACGCCAACGATGCTCGATGCGCACAGGTCACCACGGCTCTCGCCAATCCAGCCGCCATCGCCACCACCGCCACGCCGGTCAGCCGAGCTCAAGCGGGACAGAGACCAGCGGGATGTTGTGCGCGATGTTGTTGTTGTACGCGACCACAAGGCCGCCCCGCCGCCCATCAACCGGACCGACAAGCCCAAGATCCCGTCGCAGCAGTTCAACCCATTTGTGCTGCCGCGCGCACCCACCTCGCCAGCCGCCGTGTCCGCTGCAGGCTCACCACCAGGCAACCGCAGCACGGCCGACAAGCTATCTCCCTTTAGCACGCCGCCCAGCAGCTCCGAAAGCGTCGAAGACAACCAGCCGCCCATGCTGCCGGCACGACCACGCTCGCAGCTGCCGCCCGTTGAGCGCAGCCTCTCCAAGCCGCGGCCACGGTCCATGGCCGTGCCACCAACGTCCGATCCAGCATTAACAGGACACCATCCGTTCGGAAGCGCCCGCATCGGCGACCGTATGCAGGATAAGATCCCCAACAGCTTCGGGACGCGCGGCCCCCTGTCACCACAGATCACCGGCAACGGCCACGTTGGTGGCGACGTTAATGGTCACCACGACAACGACGACCGAACAGCACGACCGCCTCTGCCGTCACGGCCCACCGGGGGCGCAAACCATGTCCAGCCGCCACGCACCCAGATCCCTGCCTCGGCACGGAACCCGCCACGAACACCTCGTCCAGGGCAAGATACCAATGGGCCCACCAATGGGGGTGCGACCAACGGCGGCGGCGTGTCGGGCTTTGACGGCCAGATGCTACCCCCTTCACTCGCAAAACGTGTCGTGTCCAACCCTACGACATCCAACCAGCAATTCCCACCGCCGCCAACCCGCACACAACACGGTCGTTCGATGACAGTCGACCACCGCGCGATGTCCAAGTTCCCGACCGATTTCCGCGGTTCCAACACCTCTCTCGTCTCCGCGCCTGGACTGGCGTCTATAGGAAGCGGCACGTCCTCCCCGTCCGACATTGCCAGCCGCAGCACAGACGCCCTTGTCGCCTTAAATTCCACATCCAAACCACTCGACAACCCGGCCGCCGCCTTCCCGGATGCCACAAACATCAACCGCCGGCCGCCCTTTGCCAAACAAGGCCTGTCCGAAATCAGCACCCGGCTCGACTGCCGCCAGGTGGACGTCTGTGGCCAGCGCGTAGTCACCACGGGCCAGCTCACACGTGTCTGGAGCCTGGTCGACGGCGAGCTGCTGATGAGCCTCGCGCACGGCGAGGGCATCCGGGCCACGTGCGTCGTCTTTAAACCCGGCGCCCACGTCGACGACGAGGGCCTGCGGGTGTGGATCGGCAACATCACGGGCGAGCTCATCGAGGCCGACATTGCCACCCAAAGCGTTGTCGCATCGCGGCCCGCCGCCCACAGCCGCCACGAAGTCATCCGGATCCACCGCCACTGCAACGAGCTGTGGACAATGTGCGACGGTGGGGCCCTGTATGTGTGGGGTCCCACAGAAGAGTCCGGTACGCCGAGCCTTGCCAACGGCCAACACCAGTCCTTCCGTTTGCCCCGCGGCCACACGTTCTCCATGGTGGTCGGTGACGAGCTGTGGCATGCTTCCGGGAAAGAGCTGCGCGTGTTCTTGCCGACCGTCGACGGCACGGCCCAGTTCCAGGTCCTGCAGCGCGCGCTGGTCCAAGACGGCGCCGGCGAAATTACCTCCGGCACCGTGCTTCTAAGCGAGCCAGACAAGGTATATCTTGGTCACAGCGACGGAAAAGTGAGCATCTACTCGCGCACCGACTACACGTGCCTGGGTATGGTGAGCTTGGGGTCTTACAAGGTCAACACGCTCGCCAGCGCCGGGCCGTACATCTGGGCCGGCTTCAACACCGGCCACCTGAGTGTGTACGACCCCGCCTGCTCGCCGTGGATGGTTAAAAAGGACTGGTCCGCCCACGATAACCCCGTGATCAGGCTCGTGTCCGACCGCGCCAGCCCCTACCGCACCGGCCAGATGCAGGTCGTGTCGCTCGGTGCTGACAACATGCTGCGCATCTGGGACGGGCTGCTGCAGGACGACTGGCTTGAGGAGGCCATGCAGACGCGCGACAAGGCGTACTGCGACTTTGACACGATTCGCGCGCACGTCATGACCTGGAACGCGGGCGCGTCGACGCCCGGCAGCCTGCGCTACGGCGACGAGGACGCGGCGTTTATGCAGAACATGTTGCGGGACAGCGGCGCGCCCGACATTTTCGTGTTTGGCTTCCAGGAGCTCGTTGACCTCGAGGACAAGACGGCCACGGCCAAGCGCATCCTCAAGGTCAAGAAGAAGGAAGGGTCCGACCAGGAGCGCATGAGCCACCAGTACCGCGACTGGCGCGATTTTCTCGTCCGCTGCCTCGACGATTTTATGAACGGCGAGCTCTACCAGCTCCTGCAGACGGCGCACATGGTCGGCCTGTTTACGTGCATCTTTGTCAAGGCGGACCTGCGCGACCGCATCCGCAATGTGGCCATCACGGAAGTCAAGCGCGGCATGGGCGGCCTGCACGGCAACAAGGGCGCCATTGTCGTCCGGTTTTTGTTGGACGACACGTCCATGTGCTTTGTCAACTGCCATCTGGCGGCGGGGCAGTCGCAGGCGGCCAGCCGGCACAACGACGCCGCGGGCATTCTCGACAGCACCGGTCTGCCCATGGAGCGCGACGCCAACGCGCGCGTCGACAGCTACATTGGCGGCGGCGACGGCACCATGATCCTGGACCACGAGCTTTGTATCTTGAACGGCGACCTCAACTACCGCATCGACACCATGTCGCGCGACACTGTTGTTACTGCCGTCAAGGCCGGCAATCTGGCCAAGCTGCTCGACCGCGACCAGCTGCTCGTTGCGCGGCGCCGCAACGCCGGCTTCCGCCTGCGTGCGTTCGACGAGCTGCCGATCCGCTTCGACCCCACCTACAAGTACGACGTCGGCACGGACAACTACGACTCGAGCGAGAAGAAGCGCAGCCCGGCCTGGTGCGACCGGCTGCTGTTTCGCGGCGGCCACGGCGGGCGCGTGCGCCAGCTCGACTACCGGCGGCACGAGGTGCGCGTCAGCGACCACCGCCCCGTCACAGGCCGCTTCGAGTTTACCGTGAAGCAGGTCGACCCCAAACGACGTGCCGTCGCGTGGATGGAGTGCCAGCAGCATCTGGAGGACCACCGCGACCAGGTGTGCCACCAGGAAAAGATGTACTATCTAACGCACATCATCGGCTACGACGAGGCCACGAGCGAAGACCTGATCCGCGAGCGCACCAAGCGGCGGGTCCGACGGAGTCCAAGCCGGCACCGGGAGTAACTGGGCTGGCAGTCTTACGTCGTCTCCTCATTTTCTTCTTTATCGTTTTTTTTTTCTCGGTTCTTTTCCATTTCAAGGTTTTGCGCTGTCTGGCATGGTGATAGGAAAAAAAGAATACACGCACGCCTCGGAGAGAGGCACATGATAGATAGCATACGTCGCATGAACATATGAACAATAACAATACCAAGAATACAATTTCCAAACAAAATCAAAATCAAAACGAAACGTTGTGGTCTCATTCCGTCCGCCGTGCATGCGGAGTAGCGCCTATGGTAGGTCTAAGATCTCCGCTGGCGCCCTTCCAACGGCAGCTTTCAGCGCCGTATTCCCCGTGTTCTCTTCACAAATAAGCCAGTCGCCGTGGCGGAATTAAAAATACTGCCCTTTTCTCCGCCGGCCGTTGGCGCCTTCCCCGCAATATTACAATTTTTAGTTGTCAGAAACCGTTCTTTCTCTATTGGGTCTACGTCGTACTTTTCCTATTTGACGTCATGCACGAGCAACTGCTTCTGTTCTTGCCTCCTTTGTGTGACACCTTCTGACCAACCTCCCCCGCCAATTCATTATTATAGAGGTACCAGAGGACACACTCTTGTGTTCTCCAACGCGCCTGCCCTCCCTCCTTTGCTGCACCTTCCCCATAGAGTATCATCGCCCCCTCAAATGCGTAGTCCAGCAAGATACTGGCCGGGCAGGAGCGGCCACCTTGCTCTTTACTCCTCTTCTTCTTCGCCCTCCCCAGCATGTTCTCGCCTCATTTCTTCTGTTGCATCTTTTTCTCTTCATAAAACAACCTCACAATCACGATCCTACTCAGTCTTCCGCGCCCCTGCAGTCAAAGTCAACTACAAATCTCCAACTCCGGCTCGCATCCACGGCGACCACCGGCATACATACTCGTACAGCACCATGGCCTCGCCCACCCAGATCCACATCAACACCGATAATACGGGGCTCTGGCGCCTCCAGCAGACAACGGAGGCGTCCGATCGCGTGTCCTCGCTCCTCCAAGAGGACCTCCAGACGCACCATGTCTACTTTAACAACGACGGCTTCCACAACCACATTCCGCACCAACTGCTGAGCCTCTACGGCACGGGCGCCGACGCCAGCGCCATCCAAAGGGGCTACGACGACAACAAGGGCTACCAGCGCAAGGTCAAGCCGGTGCACAACCCCAAGGAGGGTGGCGGCGACCATGCCGAACCGGCCGCCGGCCCGCTGGCCGACGACTGGTACGAGACCGCGGCGCCGCAGCACCTAGGCCACGAGTCCTATTACCCCGACTTCTTGCGCTTCTTCCAGCACGACATTGAGCGCCGCGACAAGGAGGAGAAGCAGGCCGGCAGCGGTCTGCCCGGCTGGCAGGCTCTGCTGCGCGACCGGGTGTTCTCTGGCACGCCGGCGGCCGAGGACCTGCGGACGCGCCTCTTTGCCGGGTTCCTGCACCCGCTGATCCAGCTCATGTACGGCATCGAATGGGGCCAGCCGGCCATTGTGGCCCAAGGCCTGGCGCAGGCCGCCATCCACAAGCACCAGGGACTGGACGAAGTTCTTTATGGTATGGAAAAGGCCGCCGCTGCCGAAAAGGCTGCGCCAGTCAGCATCCTCTCGCTCTTCCAGGAGGTGGCCAAGTCACCCCAACTATCGTCGGCCGCGCACTGGGAGGATCCCAACAAGATGCGCAACGGTGTGTTGGCTCGGGCGCGCGACGAAATGGTCGCCGTGGCCGCAAAGGTCTCCGTCCCAGCGACGGAGGAGGGTCTCGCTGCACGGACGGCCGAGATGGCCGAGGCGTGCGTCTACGTTGCGGCGTCGGCGGCGCTGCATCCCAGCAAGCAGCCCAAGTTTGATTTCTTCCTCATGTGAGTCCCAAAGTCTCTATCTTTTTATGGCTCCCTCTACTCACACAAACAGCCACCATGTCAACTCCATCCCCTTCTTCCTGACCATCAACTCCTTTTCGTGGCTCTCGGTTGAGGCCAAGGCCCGTCTCCTCGAGTGGAAGATCCGCATGGACCTCGTCCAGTACGCATCCCGGGCGTGCCCGCCACTGCTTGACGTATCCAAGCTTGAAGCGTACAAGTCGCCGTCTTCCTCGAGCACGGCGTCAGATAACGCGACCGATGTCGCCACAACGTCTGCTGACGGCATCTCGCCCGACGCCACCGCTGCCGCCGCACGCTTGTTCCACGTCGAGGACGACGGCCACGCCATCAAGCTGATCCGCGCGACGGGCCTGACGGAGCGCGAGGTGCGCAAGTCGTTGTTCACGGTGGCCCCTTGTCGCCTCCTCAACTCCGACCGGGCCTGGGAGGCCCTCTACCGTCTGGAAGTGGACTCGGTGTTTGCACCGGGTAACACGTGGGTGCGGACGGCAGGTCTGGAACAGGCCTGGGAGGTATGTCAACACCTCTAATATTCTTCCTCGAAACGTCCATGTACGACACTAACCAAGATTGACGTTGTAGGATATACCGAACATCTCCAAGTAGATGCGTGTCTTCAGGGGTCGTGTATCATTTTATGCTCCATTTTCAGTCCATGTATTTTTGGCATGTTGCTTTCATGGTATCAAAATGCAATATCGATTGGTTTTCCTTGCAATTGTATTCTCCAAGTCAACGTACAAAAACGCGCTATTTTAAAAAAAAAGTCAAAATTGGCATACAATCCGTTGTGAAATTGCCAGCTTCTATAGTAATCAATGCATATTTTTTTTCTCAAATACAAAACTACACACATGGCAAGACCGTCGACGCTTCATGGCCCGCAGGCATCGTTTAGATATGCGTAAATTACGAACTGAACGCAGAGTCCAGTTCCCAAGATGGCACGAGAGCAAAGCAAAAAAAGAACGTCGGACAAACAGAAGACTTTCATATGTTGTTGCAAGAAAAAAAAACGGATTTCTGACGTGTCTACAATAGAAGAAGAAAAAAAAGCCAGACTATGAAAATATGGGAGACGGTCGGATAAAGAAACGAGCAAACCGCAAAAAGTAGGAAAATAAGAGACATAAAATAAAAGGAAAAGAGAAAAATGTAGAAATGAGAAGAAAAAGGAAAAAAGAAAACAAAAAGTCAGATACAAAAAAAGGACGCAAGGTGACCAACAAAAGAAACAAAACGACCAAGAAGAAGAAAAACAACCATTGGCCAACAAGAGGACATAAATAGAGTGGGCGGATGGGAGGGAGGTAGAGAGAAGGGAAGAAGAAAGGATGGGAAAGAGAAGAGGAAAGGAAGCAAAAAGAAACTCCAACGGCTTGTGCCATCACCCCTTTTATGTCATCCCCCTTGCTATTCTGTCCCTTTCGTCTTCCGAGTCGTTCTCTCCCTTCTCCTTCCTCATCTTCCCAGAATGTAGACCCTTCTTACGGTCTGCCCCAAAAAATGCCCCCCCAAATAGGGCACCATGCCTCGAATCCATCCATCCATCAATTACCATCAGAATCAGGAAGGGGGTACACCAAAACAAAGCATCCCTTTCCTATACTCACACACAACAGACCCCTTTTTGTGTCTTTCCTTCGTTACATCTTCACCATTCATCGGTCCCTATCACCGCCCCGACGAGCCGGCCGAGTTCTGCCGGTCGCGGCCCTGCCCCGGCCGCCGCTGGGCACGATCGGGGTCCTGCAGCTTGAGCGAGTCCAGGCGCTTCTGGTTGTCCTCGGCGTCGTTTTCGTCGAGGCGGGGCAGCGCGGAGGCGGCCGTCTGTGTGCGGGACAGCGACCCTCCCGCGGACGCCGCACCCAGAGCGGTGCCCGAGTTGTTGCTGCTGACGGCCCTCCGCAGGTCGGCCTGCTCCTGGATGGCGGCCCACTTGTGCTCACGCAGGGCTTCGCGGGCGCTGGCGGACTGCTGGTGCTCGGTGTACTCGTGGGAGCAGTCGTCGAACAGCTGGGGGTTGATTTCCATAAAGAGCTTCATGGCGTTGTAGACCATGCCGTGGATGGTGCGGTTCCAGTGGCCCTTGGAGTTTTCGTAGAGGGGCGCGAACATGATGGGCAGGATGATTTCAACGTTGTCGCTCACCAAATTGCAAAAGTACTCATTGTTCCAGAAATACAGAGCGCGCTCGGCGACCTGGAAGTGGGGGCTGGCGACGGACTTGGCCAGCTGGTGGAACAGCGGCTCCTGGACCTTGGCGAACTCGGCCGGGTCCATGACCTCGAAAATGTCTTCGACCTCGTTAAGGAACATGACCTCCTTTGTGCTGTTGACCTTGGGCCAATACCGCAGCAGGCCGAGGACGACGTCTTCTGTGAGGGAGGCATCCTTTTCGAGGAACTGGACAATGCAGTAGGCCAGCTGGGGGTGGTACATGCTGAGGCTCTTGACCTTGTGCAGCGGGAGGAGGACGCGGGTCAAGAACAGCTTGTGTTCTTCCTTGAGCGGCAGAGCAAAGCCGTTGATAATGGAGCCCAGGATCTCGAGGAGCTCGGCGATGCCGTTGAAGCGCTCGGTCTCGTAGGTGAACTGGAAGAAGACGTTGTTGATGGAGCGTCGGATAAAGGAGCGCAAATTCAAAAATTTGCCGTAGATGCGGTGCAGGGTCGTCTTCAAGAAATCGCGCTCGCGCGGGTCCTCCGAGTCGAAGAGCTCGAGCAGCTGCAGGACGAAGCTGTGGTCTATGTACGCCTTGGCAATGTTTGTGTTAAAATCTTGGCTCTCGATGAAGCGTAAAAAGAACTCGTAGACGACCTGGATGTGGGGCCAGGCGACTTCCAGCACGGGCTCGTCCTCTTCCGGGTCGAAGGCCTCGCCCTGCGGGTTGACGGGCGGCGGGATGGGGCGGAACAGGTTCTTGGCGAACATCTCGACGACGCGCGGGTACATGGGCTCGGTGATGACCTGGCGGTTGTTGGCGACGTAGTCGAGCAGCTCGTGGAGGGCGAGACGCTTGATCTCCTTGGACTTCATGTCGGAGCTCGCGTCATTGAAGTCGAAGATGACGTTGCACTGGTCAATCTTCTGCATAAACAGGTCCTGGCGGCGGTTGGGGGGCACCTCGTGGAAGCCGGGGAGTTTGTCGAGCTCGCGGTGCGAGGAGATGTCGAAGCGCGACGAGTGCTGGCGTTTTGGGGTGCGCAGGCCCTCGGGGACGTCTTTGGGAGTGGACTGGAGCAGGCGGTCGTAGACGAGCGACTTCTGGCCGGCCTTGGGCGGGGCCAGGTCGTGCGGCATCGTCTCGGCGGCGCCAGGGGGTGGGATGTGCGGAGCACTCGGGCTGACAATGACGGTTGGTGGCAGCTGGCCCAGGCGGCCGGGCGAGTTGGTGCCGGAGCCGGCGCCGGCATTACCGGCGCCCTGGGCGCCCTGCTGTCCACTGCCCATGCTGCTGAAACGGTCGGGCACACCCGGGTTGCCCGACAGGCCACTCAGGCCGCCAATGTGCGGGGGTTGGCCGGAGGCAGAGGCACCACCGGGGCCGGCGCCGCCCACATGCTCGTTGCCGGCAATGCTGCCGAGGCCGCTGCCGATGGCGCCACTTGCGTTGCCTGGCGGCAGGGGCTTGTTGCGGATGTCGTTGACAGTGGAGGTGGAAGAGGAGGGGGTGAGGACGGGGGACTGGCCGGCGGAGTCGCGGGCGTTGCTGGAGGACGAGGGCGAGGCGGTGCCGTCTTTGGAGTCCTTGTTCTTCTTGGACGCTTTGTTGGGGTCCTTGCTTCGCGAAAGCTGGGAGAGTTAGCGAGTGTTCCAGGAGGGGGGAGAGTCGGGGTTGAGCAGCCTCGTGTGGACAGCGAGGTGATGGGTGAAGAAAGACAGCGGTGGACAAGACAGGCAACGATGAACGACCTCGCCTTTGGGAGCTAACGCCGGGCTGTGTGGTGTGGAGGAGAAGAGGCACAGGATGCGGGTAAAGGACGGCGGAGATATGGATGATGGCGAGGGGAGGGGAGGGGAGGGGAGGTCTTGGAGCAGGGTCTTGGAACAGGGTCCTAGTCCTCTCAGAGGAGACCCTCGAGATAGATTCATGGCGTCCCTGGATGGAACAAAGAGCAACGCAACGTACCTCGCGCTTGAGCTTCAGTTTGGAGAACATTGGCAGTTGTGTGGCCGCGTCGGGAGACGGGAAGGGTTGGGAGGAGGATGGGAGGATGGATAGAAAGAGGAGGTCGGTGAACGAGTCGAAAAGGGTCGAAAGGAGGGATAAGAGAAACGGATTCGGATTGACGATGGGAACGTCGACGGCGGAAGGGCGGGCGGTCGAGTCTCGGACTCGGAGGGAGTCTCAGTCTCTCAATGGCCGTTTGATGCTCGTTCTCGTCTCGTCGTTCCTGTCGTTGCTGTTGTGGTTCCGTCCTCGACTCGGGTCCGGATCTTGAAAGAGGGCCTCTCGGTGAGGAGGGAGAGATTCGCCCAATTCGCCGCCGTGAGGGGGGTAGTGAAGAGGGGGCTGCGTCGCCCTGAGGAGAGGGCGAAGACGACGGGCTCTTTGCTCGGTGTCGAGCTTGATCCTAAGCAGTCTTTTTGTTTCTCGTTCTTCTGTCTCGTCAATCGTCGTCCGATGCGTTGCCGTTGCGGATGGCGAGGCTCGTGTCGGTGGCGTCGATGCTCTTCTCTTTTAGAGTGTCTTTTGGGTCTTTCGTGTCTTTCGTGTCTCCTGCTGCTTCGCGCGTTTATTGCTTTCGTCTGGCTTTCTTCGCTTTCTCTCGCTGGTTCCCTGCTGCTTCACAACTCACAAAGGCGGTGCAATCTGCAATGGGAATGGGGGGAAAGACAGAGAAGGGGAGGGGGGTGTGTGGCCTTGTCGCGGAGAGAGGTGTGTGGTTGTTTTGGGAAGGGACTGGTCGTCGCTCAGGAGTTCTCGTTCTGGGGGAGGTTTGGTTGCGGGGCCTGGCGAGGAAGGAGCGAAGGGTAGGCGGTGGGCGCCAGCAGGTAGTCGAAGCAGGAGCAGTTTAGTGGGTTAGTGGGTGAGAGGGTGGAAAGTGGGCAGAGGGCCGCTAAAACGCAGGGAGACAGGCGGTTGTTGTTTTGGGGACTGGGCAGTGCAAGAAGCGCCAGTAGGGGAGCAGTGGTGGTCAGTGCACTTGTGGGCGATTGGGAGAGAGACAAGAGGGGGTCTCGGGTTGTGATGGGCTGGTGAATGGTGGTGAGTGGTGGTGCGTGTTGAGTGGTGGTGGGCGTGGCTGGGCGCTGCCGTTGTTGGTCTGAGCGTTCCTTCCCTCTTTCCCCTCGACGTACGGTCCTTCCTGGAGGGACACAGTGTGCGTCGTATTCGCTTTGTACCGTGGTGGCAGCGGAAGGTGGAGTTGGCAGGCCCCGGCGTCGTGGCAGTAGTGGGTGCAGGCGCCCTGGCAATACGGTAATAGTGAGCTAGTGCGGTGGCTGTCAAGGGAGCGAACAGCGACAAAGAGACGGCGGCTGGTCGAGGAGACCAGGGAGAGAGTAATTACTCCGTAGAAAACAGAAAACAGAACGACAAAAAGAAACGAAAACAGAAACGAGCACCCGAAAATGATGAGACGAAACACGGCCCCCGAAAGGATGCGACGCCGCGACTGAGAAGGGAATGGGACAAGCCGACGGCAGGCAAGGCCCTTGTTAGAGAGGCAGATGATCAGGGCGCACCGTAAACCGCGCACTGTGTGCTGCCGTTGCCCGGGTCTATCAATGACAAGTGTGGTCATTTTCGTGTCACGTGGAGATAGCAGCATTCCTCACAAAAGCAACAACGTTTTGTTTTGAGTCTTGGCTGTTTATGTTCTAAAGAAGAGTTCTGTATTCTTGAGTACCTGTTTTTGTCCTCGTTTCGATTACAGCCCAGTCGTATGCTTTGTATATGTCCCATGTAGATAAAGTCGTCGTCGTTGTCGTCGTCTATAATGCCGTCTATGTCGGTCTATGTCGTCCATCAATTCGCTCCTCCATTATATTATTTCGTAGATTTATTTCGTAGATTTCCTTCTTCTTCGCCTCCTCCCCCTAGTCAATGTACTTGGGCAGCGTCTTGAGAATGCCGTCCTTGACAATGGCCTCCAGGGCCGTCGTCACCTCCTTGATAAAGCGCTCGTCGTTGCGCAGATCGTCACCAAACAGCGTGCCGATGCTGAGCAGCGGCCGCGGGTCCGTGTCGCCGCCCTCGCGCGCCTTCTCCTGCAGCTCCTCGCGCATCGGGTCGTCGACCTCGAACTGGTTGCCGTTGTCGTCGACGCCATTGACATAGTGGAACCACGCCGCCGCCACAAAGCACAGCCGCCGGAAGGGCGCCGTCACCCAGATGGCCTCGGCGATCGACGGCATGATGAACTTGGGGATCTTGCCGGAGCCGCCGAGGCAAATGCGCGGCAGCTGGTCCATGATTGTCGGGTTCTCGAAGCGCTCAATCAGCGTGCGGCAGTAGGCGTCAATGTCGACGCCCTCAATCGCCGGCAGCAGCGGCTTAACCTCCTCCTGCATCATCTGCCACACAAACTTGTGGAAGTCCGGGTGGTTCATGACCTCGTGCACGTACTGAAAGCCCGCCAGCTGGCCCGGGTAGCCCAGCGCCGAGTGGCTGCCGTTGAGCAGCCGCAGCTTGTGCTTCTCAAACTGCTCGACGTCCAGCACGTCCGCCACCACCTGCACACCGACTTTCTCAAGCGGCGGGCGCCCATCACTGAAGCGGTCCTCAATGACCCACTGCATAAACGGCTCCGTCACGACGGGCCACGCGTCGTCGACGCCGAACTGCTCGGCCAGCGCCACCTTGTCGGCCGGGGCCGTCTGCGGGGTGATGCGGTCGACCATGGAGTTGGGGAAGGCGACGTGGTCGGCGATCCAGGCGGCCACGTCGGCGTCGCCGCGCAGGCGCGCAAACGTCTCGAGCATCGACCGCGTGATGCTGCCGTTGCGGTGCATGTTGTCGCAGGACAGCACGGTAAAGGGCTTGAGGCCGGCCGCGCGCCGCCGCGCCAGCGCCGCGTACAAGAAGCCAAAGGTCGTGGTGGGCTCGGCGGCGTGGGCCGGGTCGAGGTCGTACTGGATCGCCGGGTCGTCGCTCTGCAGCTCGTGCGTGTGCTCGTTGTAGTAGTAGCCGCTCTCCGTAATGGTCAGCGACACAATGTGCGTGTCCGGGTGGGCCATCTTGGCCACGACGGCCTCGCGGTCGTCGGGCGCAAACAGGAAGCCCTGGATGCTGCCAATGACGTGCGCCGTGCTGCCCTTGGCCGAGCGCTCGACGACGGTATAGAGATGGTCCTGGCCGCCGAGAGCGTCGCGCATGGCGGTGTCGTGCGGCTGCAGGCCGACGCCGCATATGGCGTAGTCGGTCAGGCCGTGCTTCTGCATCAGCTCGTTTATGTAGTAGGCAAAGTGCGCGCGGTGGAAACCGCCGACGCCAATGTGCACGATGCCCTGCTTGACGCTGCCGCCGCGGCTGTACGTCGGCACCGTCAGCGGCACGGCACCGTTGGGCGCCGCGGCCGCGGCCTCGGCCAGGCGCGGCAGGTTTGCGTCGTTGAGCTTGAGGGGGGCCATTGGAGCGAAGCGTGGAATGTGACGTTTGTGGGAAACGAGTGTGTAGGTGTCCAAACGTAAAAATCTCCCAAACGACGGTGAGAGTTTTTATTTATGCGTTTTCTTCCTTCTTGTGTGGGATTGGGATTGGGATTGGGATTGTCGGTCAGGTGCACATGTCCCCCCACGTTTATAAAAAAGGAAAGAGACAAGGGACCGAAAAAGACAAAAGGAGACAAAAAGAAATGACAAAAAAAAGAAAAGAGGGTAAAAAGAAAGGGAAAGAAAAAAGAAAAAAAGGAGCAGCCGACCAGAAGCTCTTCCCCCCAACGTTTATGCCTGCCCAATTCCCTCGTCACGTGGAGAAAAACAGCTGAAAATCATGGAAGTGGCAGGGGCGAACAAAAAGCGGACAAGGGCCGACAAGGGCCGACAAGGGCGAACAGGTACACGGACTACGCGGAGGACGCGAGGGACACTACGGACGATTTTGCGCGGACGGTGTGCAGTGTGGGGCCCTCTTGCCTTTCCTTGCCTTTCCTCGCCTTCCTTGCCTGCTTTTCGCGCGCCCTACTGCGCACTACGAGCACTCCGCCGCAAACCCGTCGTGCTCCAGAGTCGAGAGTCTATTCTTATCTGGCCAGACTGCGCGGACATCCCCCTTTCTGCTCCACCGCTGGCGGTCTCGACTCCGATCCAGTCAGCTCTCGATCTTGTTCGGCAACGGTCTCGGCGCCTATCCCAGGTCCCCCTCCATTCTGTCCATGGCAGGCTCTGATCGCCACTGCATTCAGTGAAGACTGAAGACTGTCCTCTGTGACCGTTTGGCCGTTCTCGGAGAGATCCCCGTGCTGCAAGAGGTCACTTGCTCTGTTGTAGGGGCTCCCACAGGCTCCCCCACGCTCTCCACCGCCAAAAGCAGCCCAAAAATGGACCATCTGACAGGCAACGGCCCGTGATGGAAGTCAGGGGCACGGGAAGCGCACCAACAGCCGTGGCTGTTGCGATCTAAAATGGTCTTCAAAAATGTCGTTTTGTCTTTGTCCAATAACGAATCATTCCAATCCACAAGCCTCCATCACTCGGCCGAGTTAAACGGGCCCTAGGTCGTATCATGCTCCTTTGGTGTGGAAATGCCGTCCGCTACACCGAGGTGACGCTCACCGTCTCTGCCGTCTATGCGCACCAATTGGCTGTCCAAACAGCTTTTCCTGGTGTCTCAATTTTTCTAAAATACCCTACTCTTCACAGGTGCCCTTTGAAGAGTGTGTGTATCATCTCTAACCCTCTTTTGAATTATGTTCTTGGATGCTGTTTGGGCTCACTGAAAATGCCCAGCTCATACATCACGTGATACATGGCCGAGTCTACTGTAGCGCCCGTTCCTGCCTGTGCATCCACTTTTACAGCGCGTCAAGCTTCGCATCGCGACCCTCACGACAGCCAAAACGGCAACAATTGTTTTCTACTTCTTTTTTTTTCGTTCAACACGCCATTTACGGCCATCCATGGCGAACAGCAAGCATGGACGTTGACGTCGACACGGACAATGTCCCGGCGAGTGCCGTCGTCACGTCTGCCTCTACCAAGTCTACGGCACCCGTGCTGCCCATCCCACGACGACCCATGGCGGCCGTCGAGCATCCCGCGCTGCTCACGAGCCTCCAGCGCGGCATCGACACCTTTGCCAGCCGCGCGGACTATGGCGAGATTGTGCAGCCATCGGGTCCACAGTCGTCGGTGTCGGTGTTTCTGCGGCACGGCGACCCGGTGTCGAGCGGCCTGTCGTCGCACTGCGCAGCCACGCATAATGTGGTGTTGGCCGTGCATGTGCCAAAACGGACGGGTATGAAGCGCAAGCGCGGCACCAACGATGCCTGGGAGTACGATGCGGCTGTGGTCAGCGGGGGTGATTCGGCGCCCTGCTCTCGCCCACCCGGCGACACTCTGGCCGACCGCGATGCGCGGCGGCTACGACAACATCTGCAGGAGACGGCCGGGCTGTACCGCACCGAAGTGGTCGGCATCGCCAAGCACAGCCACCGGTACCGGGGCCTGATCGACTTCCAGCAGTCGACGCACGACTCCGGGTTTATGACCAAGTTTACCGAGAACGTGCTTCCGGGGGAGTGTAGGTCACCTCCTTCGCCTTGTACTACAATCTTCATCGCTCACTCGTTCTACAGTAACCAAACTGCGCAACTTTTCGTTGACGTCTGGCGTGGCCACGGCCCCGGGCGTCGACCTGCCGCCGCCGCCCTTTTTCACGTCGCAGACGCTGCCGTTCCCCTACTCCTACTCCCAAAACCCCTTTGTGCGCGAGGTCGTGTCCGGCCACGACGGTGCCGTCCGGCTCGTCAACTCCACGGCCGCCACCACCGTCGCTGGTTACTTGCTGGCTTTTGACGAGGAGCCCGTGCCGACCGCGCCGCCACCGGGGCTCGCACCCATCGTGGGCCGCCGCCGCCAGGCCATTCTCGACACGATGCGGCGCGCCGTGGCCGAGCGGCCCGTATGGACGCGCCGCGCGCTCGTCAACCACATGAGCGCGGCCGTGGGCCTGCCCTTTACGGAGAACCGTTTGAAACAATACTTTGCCCACTGCTGCTACCAGTTCAAGGGGGGCCCGTGGCGCGATACGCTCGTTCGCTACGGCGTCGACCCGCGCACGGACCCGTCGCACCGGCAGTACCAGACGCTGCTGTTCAAGCTGCACCGGCACGTGGAGCGCAAGGGGAGCTTCTACTGGCACAGTCTGGTGGAGGACGACGACGATGAAGAGGGCGCCGAAAGCGCCATAGGCGGCCAGCCTCCTGCGGAGGGCATACACGAAAAGAAAGGCAGGCACGTCACGACACCGCTGATGACCGACCCTCCATCCCCAGGAGAGGGGGTGGCAGGCGACGAGCTGCCCGTCGCCCTCCGCAAGGACACCCACATCTTTGACGGCCGCAACTACTGCGACGACGGCAAGATCTGGCAGGTCTGCGACCTGCACGACCCCGTCCTCCGCCAGCTGCTCGCCGACGCGCCGCCGCGGCCGACGTGCGAGCGCCTGGGGTCCGGGTGGTACCACCAGGGCACCTGGGCGCAGGCGCGCGCCATTATGAAGATCCGGCTGCTGGCGATCCGGTTCGGGCGCATCGTGGACGACGCCCGCTTTGCGCCCACGCTGGCGGTGCCGCACCAGACGCCGCGCTTGGGTGTTGTGCGAACGATCAAGGTGCCCGTGCCGAACCTGGAGCTGACGCCCGAAGAGACGGCTGCCATTGTCACGCGCGTGTACCACGGGCGGCCCAAGAAGCGGGTGCGCCAGCGCGGCACGACGTCGGTAACGCTGCCCATCTTTACGGAGAAGCGGAGCGATGCGGCGGTAACGGGGGTGGGGGAGGGCGAGGCTGAGAACAGAGGCGAGGCGGGAGAGGTGAGGCAAGGTGATGATGCCGAGGATGACGAGGAAGACGACGATGTGGAAGACATTGAAGACCTGGGCGACGATGACGAGGTGGATGAGGACGTGGATGATAATGAAGATGGTGGAGACGATGACGATGATGACGAAGATGAGGAAGACGAGGAAGAGGAAGAGGAGGAAGACGACGACGGCATGGCTGACAGGATCGCGATAAAGGAAGAGATTCTGGAAGACATGGACCGGGGCGGCCTCGATGTCTAGAGTGCATGGTAGGGCGTGTCAGTCGGTGTATCTTACCTATGTGTATCATTATCTTCTATTTTCGTGGTAAGGCGTTCTATTTTTCTTTACCTTTGCAATATCATTGTCTTTTTTTTTACTGTCCGGTTTACTTTTTTTTGTTTCTTTTTTTCTCAAGAAAAACAGTACGAGATTCTTTAACTTTCTCTTAAATGAACAAAAAAGGAAAAAAGGCTATTTATCATTTTGTTCTCTTTGAAAAATCTTTATCTTCACATTTGTCTCTTATCTTTCAAAATTTTCTCTTGCATTTTAATTTACACACCAAGCATCCCAAGTATCCTTGTCTTGCACAGCTTCTTCTCATCACTCTTCTTTTTATCCCTCCCCAACTCCTCTCCTTTTACCTGTCTCTCACCTTTTCCTACGGTTGTCCTCACTGTCGTTCCTTCCTCACTCTTGCCCAATATTTCGAACCACCTTCCTCATTTTTTGGCCGCCCGTCGTCGCTCTTTCCTCCCGTATCAACTCGATAGAAAGCTCTTTCCGTTTTCTTTCCATTTTCCCGCATCCCCCCCTGCTCCTTCCCATCTGTCGCCATTCATGTCCCCGACGCCGGCTCTATAAATATTTTCTCTCCTCTTCATCTTGCACGTCATCTGGCCAATTTGCACTACACCGTGTAAACTTTCTCACAGGCACCCACTAACACCGCCGCAAGCCGGCGCCCTATCAGTTCCTGTTACCCCTTTTTTACGTCACAAAAAGCACAAAAGCTACAAAACGGCGCTGTGCAAGTTGCACCACGAGCCGGCGTCCTGGCGCTAAGCCGAACGCACCGGCGCAAGAAAAGCCCCAAAAAGGGAAAGGGCGAGCAAAGAGGAAGGTGCGAAAGCAGTGCACTTACACGGCGGCATTTGCCATTTTTTGAGCTTTTGGTGGCGTTTTGGCGGCGTCGCCCTTTTCATCATCCCTCCCGTTGATATTTAAGTTCTTCAACATCTGTCGCCATCTATCGTCACCTTTTGTTGAAAATCTTTTCGACTCTTTCTTTCTCGGCCATCTACCCCATCTCATCACACTCGCTTGTCTCTGTCCTTGTCGCTCTCACTTCCATCTCACCGAGACATCTCACTTTGCTTCTTATCGCCAGGCTATATATTCCTTTCCTCGCCTCTCGCGTCTCTTCCTCATCATATTTCTCTTTCCTCGTCTTCTTCATCACCTTCTCACCGCCCTCCTCATCACCTCGCCGCGAGAATGTCGGCCGCCAGCTCGGTCACGGGCCCTGGCCACTCGGTGCCCGGACGCCCGATCACGATCCCTGCTGCCACCACGTCCTCCGCCACTTCATTTGCCACACCCGCAGCGACACCCGACGCACCGCCTTCCCCCTTCCCCGAGTCCCGCGTGCTCATCATCATGACCGGCGGTACCATCTGCATGCGCCCGTCGCCCGACGGCCTCGTGCCCATGGACGGCTTCCTCGAGCACGCCATGGCCCCGCGGCCGTCCTTTAACGACCCGGCGCCGCCCACAACCTTGACAGCCTACAAGGACGGCCAGCGCCTCGAGCTACCCAGCCTGCGCACGCCCGTAAGCGCCTACTCGCGGCACATTCGTTATGGCATCTTGGAGTTTTCCCCCCTCCTGGACTCGAGCTCCATCTCGTCGGCCGGCTGGGCCGAGATCGCGCAGGCCGTCAAGGCCAACTACCACCTGTTTGACGGGTTCGTGGTGCTGCACGGCACGGACTCGCTGGCGTACACGGCGTCGGCGCTGTCGTTTATGCTGTCGGACCTGGGCAAGCCCGTCATCTTGACCGGGTCGCAGGCGTCCATCTTTGCGCTGCAGAGCGACGCCGTCGACAACCTGCTGGGCTCGCTCATCATTGCCGGCACCTTTGTCGTGCCCGAGGTGTGCCTCTTTTTCCATCATACGCTGTTCCGCGGCAACCGCACGACCAAGGTCTCGGCGTCGTCGTTTGAAGCGTTTGCCAGCCCCAACGCTGCGCCGCTCGCCCGCGTCACCAGTCTGGGGGTGGACGTCGCCTGGTCGCTCGTGCGCCGCCCGACGCGCATCGCCGAGTTCCGCATCACCACCTACCTCGACACCGCCCACGTCGCCTGCTTCCGCATCTTCCCGGGCATTGTACCGGAGATGCTCGACTCGGTGCTGCGCGTTGCCAACCTGCGGGGACTGATCCTCGAGACGTTTGGCATGGGCAACGCCCCCGGCGGCGTCGACGGCAGCCTGACGCGCGTCATCCGCGACGCCGTCGCCCGCGGCATTGTCGTCGTCAACGTCAGCCAGTGCACCAACGGTTTTGTGAGCCCGCTGTACGCGCCGGCGACCGCGCTCGGCCGCGCCGGTGTGGTCTTTGGGCACGACCTGACCACCGAGGCCGCCCTCACAAAACTGTCGTACCTGCTGGCGCTGGACGGGCTGTCGTACGCCGACATCCAGGCCCGCATGGGCCGCTCGCTGTGCGGCGAGATGACCGAGCTGACGTCACCCGTGTTTTCGCACCCGGCGGGTGCCCTGGGGGATTCGCCTCTGGCGGGGCCGGCCGGCCTGGCCAGTCTCGCCAGTCTCGCCCACCCAGTCGAATCCACCGCAGCTGGCGCTGCGTTGGCTGCGTCAGCTGCGACCGCCGACGGCGCCCTCCGCCGCCTCACCCCCATCGAGTCCGCCTTTACGGCGCTCGGCTACGCCATCCGTAACGGGGACTTAGCCTCCGTGCGCGGCGTGCTCAACGGCGGCGCCGCCACCCACTCGTTTGCCATGCTCAACACGGCCGACTACGCCGGCAACACGGCCGTGCACCTCGCCGCCGTCGGCCCCAACACGGACGTGCTTCGAGAGCTGCTGATGCACGGGGCCAGCGTGCACGTGCGCAACCGCGGCAACAACACGCCGCTGTTCCTGGCCGAGAAGCGCGGCCACGCCGGCAACGTCAAGCTGCTACGCGATGCCGGTGCGCATCTCTGGGGGCCCGAAGCGGAGGAGGCAGGGGAGGTGAAGGCCGACAAAGCAGACAAGGTAGAGAAGGCAGAGGAGGCATAGGACGAGGTAGAGGATGTTGGTTGGTGACTACAGATAGACGACGAGTAATAATGTGTGCTCTCTAGCGAGAGCGTGGTAATACCTGCCGAGCAAGGAAAACATAGACAAAATTACGATTTTCATGACATGTCGATGTCCACTTGAGTGGCAGAAGTGACGACCTCGCCCGTTGCTTGGTGGTGAAAACGGGCAACCGCCAAACAACAAACAGACTAATGCAAACGGCCTGACCAACTAAAACCAAGTCCCGGGGGCGCTATCGCCCGCTGTACGGAGAACTGGCTGCGCGGCGCTGTGGGGCCGGGGGGTTAATAGGTTTTGGGGGCGCTGGTGAGGAAAGAGAGAAAGAAAAGAAGGAAAGAAGGAAGAAAAGAGGAAACGGCCCCACTGGACGCCGCGCTAGCAGAGAGCTCTTTCCCGCCAAGGCCAAGCTAAGACGAGGAAGCTTCCAAATTGGGTCAGTCGCAACTTTTTTTTTTTTTTTTGGCCAACGGTCAGCACTTTTCGAGCTCGACTTTTGTTGTGACTGCCTTCTCCTCAATCTTGAACATATTTTCTTTTCTTTTTCTTCATTCTACAACAAGCTTCGAGATTGACAATTGCACACACATCAATTCTCCTACACAAACACTCCACACACACAATGGCGCCTACCGACTCCCCCGACCAGTTCTCGACGGTCACCTACTCGGAGCTGACCGACATCGAGGCCGACTTTGACGACTTTAACGTTGACCTGAGTAAGTAAAGAACGAAATCGGATGTTGTACAGAGCACCCGCTGACCTTTCAGTCCGCCAGCAGGCCACCCGCGAGCGCACCCTCTACGAGCGCCGCGCCGAAATCGTCCGCCGCATCGCCGGCTTCTGGCCCCTCGTCTTTGAGCAGGCACCGCCTGAGATCGACCAGTGCATCCAGCCCACCGACGCAGCTGTGATCCTGTCGGCCCTCGAGGAGATTGAGGTCGTCCGCTTCGAGGTCGTCCCCGGTGCCGCCGGTGCTGCACCCGCCTCCAACGGTGGCGACCCCCGCAGCGTCGCCATTCGCTTTACGTTCGCCGAGAACGACCTCTTCGAAGACCGCGTGCTCGAGAAGCGCTTCTGGCACCGCCGTGCGCCCGCCAAGGTCGGCGCCGACGGCAAGCCTGCAAAGGGCGCCGACAAGGAAAGCTTTTCCGGCCTCGTCAGTGAGCCCGTCGCCATCAACTGGAAAAAGGGCCGCGACCTGACCAACGGCCTGCTGGACCTGGCCGTCAAGGTGTGGGAGGAGGGTACTTCTGAAGAGACCAGCAAGGCCAAGGACGAGCTGAACGCCGTGCTGGGCAAGACCGCCGTGGGCGGCCTCAGCTTCTTTGCGTGGTTCGGCTACGTGGGCCGCCGCATCAGCGCCGAGGAGAGCCAGGCGGCCGTGGCGCAGGAGCGCGAGCAGCGCGCCGAGCGGGCCGCCAAGCGGGCCAAGGGCGAGAAGGTGGGCGACGAGGAGGAGGATGAAGAAGAGGAGGAGGAGGAGGACGACGACGAGGACGACGACGAGTACGAGTACGAGATCTTCCCCGACGGCGACACCGTCGCCCTGGCCCTGGCCGAGGACATGTGGCCCAACGCCATCAAGTACTTCCGCCAGGCCCAGGAGCAGGAGACCCTGAGCGACGCCGACTTTGAGGAGAGCTTTGGCGACCTCGGCGAGGACGACGATGAGGAGGACGACGAGGACGTCCCGCCGGCCAAGAAGCAGCGGACGTAGACACCAACAAAAAGGAGAGAGAGAATTGATACCAGAAAATGATACCAGGAGGATATACGACGGAGGATTCAGACCTGCAAAAGGCACACGACCATAGATTGTAGTATACTGTCGAATTGCAGTATTGGGTTATTAAATTCATCAATTATGTTATCAAAAGGTATCGAACAGTCGCGGGCATTCACTGGCCCAGATTGGAAAATGTGTGCTCAAAAACATGGCCATGCTAGCTAGACCCGGCAGCTGCTATGCGATCTCTCCACCAGGTCGTCAAGGATCGCAAAACGGGAACAACTTCACTCCTCCTTCTTACGAGTCGTCGTTTCGGGAGTCGGCAATTCTGCAGTCGGATCAGCCAGCGCCTTCTAGGCGCGGCTCCTGCTGCGACGCCGACGGCTGCGGCTGCGGCTGCGGTCACGCACCCGATCACGATCGCGGCGATCCCTATCCCGATCTCGATCGCGGTCCCGGTCTCTATCACGGTCCCGATCTCTGTCGCGGCTGCGGCTCCGATCGCGGCGAGATGTGTAGCGGTCGCGGTCCCTGTCCCTATCGCGGTCCCGATCCCGATCCCGGTCTCTATCGCGGTCACGGAAATCACGGCGCGGGCTGCGGCTGCGTGAGCGGCTGCCACGACGGTCGTCGCGACTGCGGTAGTCTCTATCCCTCGTGTCGCGCGAGTCCCGTCGGTCGTCCCGTCGGTCGTCCCTGTCACGATCCCGTCGGTCGTGCACGGCACCCGCACCCGAGACGGCGCGGTCAATGTGCCGGCGCTCTTTCGGCACATATCGATCAATTTCGTCGGGCTCGTACTTGCGCTTGGCGTCGGGGGATCGGTCGCCCACACTGCGCTTGTCGTCGACGCCCGGCACAGGGAGGCCCTTTTCCCGCGCTTCGCGCTGCGCTGCCAAATAAGCCTTCGCCTCCTGCTCACGCTTCTTGACCTCACTGCGCTTCCATGCCTCCAGCTCCTCCTTGTCGAGAATGCTGGGTGGGCGAACGAGCGTCGACGACGCACCGAGCGGCGTCCGGCTACGACTACGCCGGTCGCGCGCTCTCGATTCGCTGGCGCGTGCAGTAGTAGTGGTAGTAACTGTGGTAGTAGCTGTGGTGGTTGTGGTGGCGGCGGCGGCGGCGGGTGTTCCGGCTGCGGCTGTCGTGGTGTTGTTGGCCGTCGTCGTGCGCGCCCGCGATCCAGAACGGCTGCGGCGTCGGTCTGTGGGGCGACGCGACCGACTCCTATCCCTGTACGCACGCGGCCGGGACCGCTGGCGAGAACGCGAGCGGCGACGGGAGGTGTCCCTATCATCCTGTCTTCTCGGCCGCGCCGACCGCGACCTACGCGATGCAATCCGAGACCGGGAACGGGACCGCGTCCGGCTCCTACCCCGAGGTTGGTCCTTCTCCTTGCGTCTGGTTCTCGACTCGCTCCGGCTTCGTTCGCGATCGCGGTCGCGATATGTTTCCCGGTGGCGGCGGGACGTTGATCTGACCCGCCGAGCCGATATATCCTTGTCCTTGTCGTCGGCGTCCTTCTCCTTCGTCTTCGGCTGGTTGGCCTCGCGGAGCTCACGCCGCCGCGTCCGTGAACGGCTCCTATCGTCCTTGTCCTTGTCGCGGCGTGATTCGGAGCGCTGGCTGCGCTTGCGTTCGGGGCTGCGGCTACGCCGGCTTGTTTCCCGATCCCGCGCCGACTTGGAGACGCTTCGAGGGCGCTTCCGGCTTGCGGTAGAATCATCCACCGGTGTCGCCTTAACCTCCTTTGGCACGTCCTTTGGCGTAGCTTTGTTGGAAACAGGTGTGGTATCTCGTGGTGAGGTTTTCGGTGTGACTTTAAGCGTCTCTTTGATGTCCTTAGTCGTGTCCTTGGCAACGTCTTTGGCGGTGTACTCGGTGTCTTTGACACTATCTGCCTTGGGTGTGGCATCGAGATCCTTGTCGTCCTGGTGAATCTTAATAACTGGGACAGACTCTTTGCGGCTAGCCTCGGGCTTGCTCGCAAGCTTGACCTCGAGTTTGGCGGGTGGTGCTGGAACGTCGGCTGTAGGTGCTGCTGCTTTAGCAATGGGCGGCGGCAGCGGTGATGTCTGTCGCGCCTGCTTCTTGCTCTCAGAAGCCGTCTTGGACGAGGAGGCCCGCTTGATCGGCTGGATGGCTGACGCGGGCATGCTCTTGCGCGGCGGCGGCGCTAGGGTCTCGTCTACCTCGAGCTCGGGCTGCCGTGCTGCCTGGGACGATTTGCTTTCTCGCAACAGGTCCAGCATGGCCAGCTCTTCGAGCCGCTGCAGCTCCTCGCCCGAAAACTGCTTCTTGACCTGTTCTGGCTTCTCGCGTCCCCCTTCCCGCTGGGTGTCCCGATCATCACGCGAGTCACGGCGGTGCCTGCTATCCGGCGACTTGTCCCGGTCTCGCCGGTCCCGATCCCAGTCGCGGCGGCTGCGGTCACGGCGGTCTCGGCTCCGGTTGCGGCTTCTATCGCGACTCCGGCTGCGGCTGCGATTCCGGTCCCGGTCTCGACTTCTATCGCGACCGCGGTCCCGGTCTCTCTGCCGGCGCTCACGGTCTCGCTCACGGTCACGTTCGCGCTCCTCACGCTCGCGCTCCCGCTCGAGCTCTCGTTCGCGGCGGCGCTCCTCTCTCTCGCGTTCACGGCGTTCTTCCTTCTCGCGCTCTTCCTTCCGACGGGCCTCGCGGGCCTCGCGCTCCTCTTCGCGGCGCTTGGCCTCTTCCTTTTCGCGGATCTCGCGCTCAAGGCGCCGTTTCGATTCTTCGACTTCGCGCAGCTCCTGGCGCACGCGCTCGCGTTCGGCGCGGCGGGCGGCCGTGTCGGTGGCGTACTCTTCGTCGGTCTTGGCACCACGGCCCTGCTCGTCGTCGGCCGTGGCCTCGCCAATCTCGGCGCGGCGGATCTCGCGGATGTGGGCTTCAATGGCGCTCGAGTCGATCAGGGCTTCGATGACGGACTGGGCCTGTTGGTAGATGCCGCCACGGTCGAGGGCACCGTCGATGAGGGCGGCGGCCTTGCGTCGGTCGATGGAGAGCAGCTGCGAGGGGTTGCGTTCGACCTCTTGCCCGGCGACCTCGATAATGGATTTCGTCACTTGTTCTTCGTAGCCCTACACGGCAGTGTTAGCATTCCCCCCTCAGATTTCTTCCACCCCTCACGAAGGAAACGTACGCTCGCTTCAAACTTCTCCCATGCTTGTTTGCGGATGGTATCGTAACCGCCCTTCTTCTTGAACGTGTGCGCGAGTCCCTCGATAGCGGACCGCACGGCGGACGACAGGGGCAGCTCCGAGGCTTTGAACGACCGGACAGCAGCAGGCGGCACGGCGGTCGTGTCCGAGGCTTTGCCAGTTACAGACGCGCTGTCTGCCGCTGTCGTAGACGCTGCCTCGGCCTCGGCGACGGCCGCCAATGGCTGCTGGGCGTCTATGGTGGCTGGCGGCGCCATTTGTAGGAATGGCAGACAGGCAGCACCAATGGCCCCGGTGGGTATGACGGGGAAAGTGGACAAGAGCCAAGTGCTCAGTCCATTGTGTAAAGTCGAGGCTTCAAGTGTAAACTGTTGGAACGTGGCAGCAAACGGCGCAGGCCGTAGGCCTAAAAAAAGGGAGACGCGGATAGACGAGGTCCAAGACGCGGCTGCAAGCTCTGCGAAGAGGCGTCTGCAAGCCGCACTTGGGGGTATGTGGTGATGGTCTTTTGCTGCAAAGAGCGAAGAAAATAGGTCAATCGAGGTCGAAGAGTAAATTTTCAGGGAAACCGGGGGCAACAGATGTGCTCTTGCTTTGGAGGTTGCAGCTTGGGAAGAAGCAAACGGCACAGTTAGGAAAGAGCAACCCTTGCAAAACTACATATGATCGCGTTCCAGCGTCGAACCGTGCTGTAGCGTAGCGAGGGTCGGGTCGCGCTTGCTCTGCGACCAGGGGATCAACGCTAAGCCAAAAGAGAGACTCGTGCACTATAGAATGAAATAAATTTAATGGCAGTTTTATTCTGAAATTCAATAGCGGAATAACCCAGCTTCCGAAGCTGCCTGAGAAGAGATGCCCGTACGCAGGCGGGACTGCCCAGCCCAGGGCCAATGGAGACGGCCGGGTTTAGCATCACCAAATTTGCTCGTCTTCGGCAACGAACAGCCTCACGTCCCACGTCCAACGTCCCACGAGTCAACCGACGACACATCTCGCGAACGGCACCCTTCGGCCGACAGTACCATCTTCCGCCTCGTCGATCAGCTTGTCGACCCATCTCCCACCCTCTACACAGCGGCATCGAGCCAATTGAGCAAACATGGTGCACCGGCTGATCTTCTGGACGGGCTTCGGTAGGTCGACACAGGTGCCAGCAGTACCAATGGGAGACGCGATGACGGCTTTGCTAATGTTTTTGGTCCAGGCGTCGCGGCGCGCGCGCTGCAGCTCAGCATTGAGATGCGGCCCCTCTTCCACAAGAACTCCCTGTGGGCGTACCCGGTGTTTGGCGCGACGGGCGCCGGATTCGGCTACTGGCTGCAGGGCGTGGACGACCGGCAGACGGCGGTGCTGACGGCACGGAAAGAGGCGATTCTCGAGAAGCGGGCACGGCGGGCAGCAGAGCAGGCGGCTGCCACGGCATGAGGGGGGGGCTGGAGATGATCTAAGAGGAAGAGAACGACATGTATATACAACCAGGGCCGGAAGGCATGGAAGAAGACACGCATGGGACACCCGCATGAGGATCCCATGTCCGACAGAACTAAATTCATTAACACATTTTACTGCTACACTTCGAATCATTGAAGTTTTTGAGAGCCTCTTTGGCTCATATTGGATTCCTTGACGAATACAGCGCCTGCACGCGCATTAAGATACATTTCCTCGATTCCCTGTCCTTTTGCCTCGCTCTATCCTGCATTCCCTTTCCTTATCTTTTCCCCACGCCTTCATCACCCTTAATTCGGGTCTTCTCTCGTCCGCAGCACCAGGTTGATGGCGTGTGCCGGCACCATGCCGCTGGCCTCCTCGTACTCGCAAATCAGCATGCTGACGAGCGACGACGGCGTGGTGTCGAACAGCAGACGGAACGCGTCGCCGTCGCAGCGGTCCGGGTCGATCTCGTTGTGCGCAAGGGCGTCCGTGGCGACGCGGTCGCGGTCAAAGTTGACCGTCTCACACAAGGCAATGACAGTGCAGCCGGCCGCAGACGCGGCGCTGGCCACGTCACAGGTGCCCGCGGGGGCCAGCAGGGCGCCGTTGGCAAAGACGGCTTCGGCGCCCAGGAGGACGGTGGCGGTGCGCGCCACGAGGCTGTCAATGTCGTCGAGCGACGGGCAGTAGGTGACATGGGCCGGCGTCGCGCTCTTGGAAAGGGCGGCGCGCTGCTGGAACTGCTTGGCCAGCGCCTGGCCGGGGGCCGGGTCGCTGGGTTCGTCGACGACCACCAGATCAAAGCGCAGGCCGCGGTCCCAGGCCTGCTCGAGGGCGGCACGCACGAGGCGGGGGCCGCCGAACGTCAGCACGACATCGCCGTCGTGGATCATGGACGCGGCCTCGCGGGCAATGCCGACGGCGGCGACAAAGATGCGCTCCTGAATAAAGCCGTCGATGGACTCGCACAGCTCTTCAATGGCGTCGGCGTCGTCCGTGTCCAGGTCGAGCTGCGAGACGCGGGCCTTGAGCAGGCGGATGCCGTTGCCCATGGCAAAGCACATGGGGCGGCACTCGGTCAGGTACTCGATCTGCGGGTTGAGGACGTGCGAGACAAAGTGGCGCGAGAAGGCGTTGCCCGGCGGGGTCTGGTAGGAGGCAATGACCTTTTTGAAGGCGACGAGCGTGGCCTCGAGGCGGGACATGTTGTCGCGCAGCATAAACGAGGCCATCTGCTGGCCGACGGCCAAGACGGCCGGGTGCACGTCCTTGTGGGCCTGGGAGAGGGTGATGCGCTTGGCCATGGGCAGGTGGCTGAAGCACTCGGGGATGCCGCTGCGGGCGTCCTTTTCGCGGTCAGCGGGCGTGGCCACGGCCGCAGCTGCATCGCCTGCCGCGCCTGCTGCTCCTGATGCCGCGGATGCTGCTGCACCGACTGGTCCTGACGGATGCCGCACGAGCGGACCTGTGATCTTTCCACCGCCGCCGCTTCCACCGCCGCTACCGCCCTCGGCATTCGCTGCGCCCTTGCCCTTGCCCTGCTTTGGTTGGCTGCCGCCCTGCCCGCCCTGTGCTGCTGCTGCTGCTGCTGCTGCCGCCGCGGCCGGCGGCACGCTTCCTACCGCCTCCTTGGCTGCGATGACGGCCGCTCGCCGCTTGGCCTTCTCGGCCTGCTTCTGGGCTTTCAGCTCGGCGCCCGACAGCTTCTTCGGGGCCCCATCTGTTGCTGCTCCTGCTGCTGGTGACGCGGCTGGCTGTGTGTTGTTCTGCTTCTGCTGAGCCTTGGCGGTGCCGGCGTCCTTGCCCGCGGCCGCACCGGGCGGCTGTGCTGTCGACATGTTTTGGGATGTGTGGCGTCGTCCTCGATGTTCGTCAAAGTCGAGTCGGCTGTCAAAGAATGTGGCAAACGGTCCTGTGTCTCGGTGCTGTCGTTGCGATGTTCGTGACTTTGGTGCTTTGATTTTCGTGTTTTCTGAAAATTGGGATCACGTGGCCAGGCTTTTGTATTACCCCATGAAGGAAAGTTTTGTTTGTGGTCGAAGCCTGAGTCATTCGCGATGCGCATCAATGCGCAGCGAACGCATGGAGGAAACCGCGGCCGCTAAAAAAAAAGAATAAAAAAGAGTCCAACAGCCCCGCGCTAGGAAGGCGCGCCCAAGTCCCCCTGTCCCCCTCGTCCCCTAAAACACTCTCAGGCACGCCCCACTGTAGCACACTGTGCGCATTGGTTGTGGGTGAATGAAAGGCGGCTTCAAATGCACTGCAAATAGCGGCACTTCTTGATGCCAAAATTGGTGTTGATTCTTCATCCATCATATCGTACACATTACGCTCTATATAGCTCTATATAGAAGTTTTCGAAGATTGTCTTTCATGATACACAGCAGGCACACCTTTTCTGCCTTTCTGCCCCCCTCATCTTGCCTACTTCTGCTCCGGTCCCTTGAGGAACAGCTTCATCATCCGCAGAACCTCGCCCTCCGAGGCCTTGGCATCGACCGAGCCCGGTACCTCGGCCATTGTCTCGCGGATCCGCCGCAGCACCTCGTTGGCCTCGTCCAGCGTCGCCTGCCGCTTGCCCCGTTTCAAGGACTTGCGCAGCAGCCGCACCTCGATGAACATGCCCTTGGTCAGAAACTCGCGCAGCTTGTCCAGCCGGTGGCCCAGGTCGTGCGGGTCGATCGCCCAGTTGAGCTCCAGCTCCTTGCTGCCCACGTTCTTCTTGCGCTCGGCCTTGGCCCGCTCCGCCTCGGCCTTGCGCTCGACCTCGATGTCGATGATGCGGCAGACGGGGTAGCGCGTCTTGGCCGCCGCGATCAACGTCTGTCTCTGGTTTGCTTCGACGTTTCCTTGGTCGTTCCCGTCGTTCCTGTCGTTCTCCTGGTCGGTTTCCCTCTCTCGTCTTTCGCGGCCCTCGTCGTCTTCTTCCGCCCGCTGCCGCGGCATGGCCACCACGACGAGCGCGTGCGTTTTGCGGTTGATCTGCCGCAGCACATCCTCTGGGCGCTCCGGCAGACCCAGGGTGCCGTCCTCCTGCCGCACGAGCACGTGGCTGTGCGTGATCTCGTTGTTGCGCGGCATGCGGGCCATCTTGACTTTGATGCGGGGTGCGTTGCCAGACTGCGCTGGGCCGAACGAGATCTTCAAGCTTCCTCCGCCTGCGGATTCGCCGTACCGGTTGTTGCTGTTGCGGTTGACACCGCCGTTGTCAATCAGTTGCGGGGACGCCGAGCGCCGGGGAGCCGAACGCGGGGGTCCTGAACCCGGGGGTCCAGGCCGTGGTACAGGCCGTGGTCCTGCATGCCCGCCATGCCCGCCATGTCCGCCATAACCAGGGCTGGCACGAGGAGGTCCAGAACGCGGAGGCCCGGAACGCGGAGGTCCATGTCCATGTGCTCCTGCCGGCCGCGGATGCCTTGATGGTGGTCCCCGGTGGGTGTGGACGCATCGCCGCTGCTGGTATGCGACGCTGTGCTGTGGCCGTCCGCTGGGGACAAGGAATTGGGGCACGAGGACAGAACTTCCATGGCCGGTCGTTGTGGTCGTTGTGCTGTAGCTGTGAACGTTGCCAGAGCCGTAGCTGTAGCTGGCCAGGAGACCCGTCTGCCGCGGCCCGGCGCTCGTAAGAAAGACCCGTGCGAGGGCCGTCGCCGGCGAGAGGAGACACGCGGCGCTCTTCATGGTGGCGAGGAGGTGGGGGAGGGCGATGTCGTGGGTTCGTTGGGCAGTTTGTTGGCTTGTTGTTTTCAAGCTCCCGTTCACGAGTCGTGTTAAGAAAGGATTTTAGCGGTTCGCCAATCCGCAGCTACAGGGGGCGGACTGCATTTGCATTGGCGGAGGTGTGGAGTTGTGGAGCTCTAAAATGACTAAGCTGGAAGCTATGGCGCACCGTAAAATGGCTTCCATCTCACACCACCACCAGGAACACCCACGACATTGTTAACGACATCTTCTTGTACGACCAAACTTCACCCTTGACTTCTCATGTCTCCATTTGCCGGCTTCAGTCGGGCATTCTACGGCCACCCCGGCCGCTGGGCCATTGGCACCGCCAAGACGCTCGCCTTCTGCCACATCGTCTGGACGTATGGCTACAGCGTCGGCCCGGCCTCGGGGCCCAGCATGCTGCCCACGTTCTCCGTCGCCGGCGACTGGCTGCTCGTGGCCAAGCGGTTCCGCGGCGGCCGCGACGTGCGCGTGGGCGACCTGGTCGTGTACCGCATCCCCGTCGAGCCGGCCGACGAGGCCGTGAAGCGCGTCATGGGCATGCCGGGGGACTATGTGCTGGTGAACTCGCCCGAGGGCCAAAGCGACCTCATGATTCAGGTAATCTCCTGCCATCTCCCTTGCTCGGCCAGCAACGCCCTCTAACGTGGACAGGTCCCGCAAGGCCACTGCTTCTTGGTCGGCGACAACCTGCCGGCGTCGCGGGACTCGCGGACGTTTGGCCCGGTGCCCCTCGGCCTGGTCCGGGGCAAAGTGATTGCCAAGACGTGGGAGTGGATTGAGAACCCCATGGATGCTGAGGCGCCGGCTTGAAATAAGCACGCCGACGGCACGGCTCCTAGCTTTTGCATCTAGAGGTCCGCTTGCCAGAAGCATACACCAAGACACAACTCCTCTCCTAAAATCGGACGAGTCGAGAAGAGAGGAAGCGAGCCCTCCAGTGTCACGTCTAGCTATCCTCGAGCCGAGAAGACGCTCCAGAGCTCTACGACGCAGAAAAGCACAGCACATACGATACATACGACGTTGCAAAGCTTTGAGGTGAAAACGATTTAAATGATCTGATTACATCTGCTAAGGTGGTGAGGGTCCAAGATATGGGTATGGCTGCTGGGATAAGAAACAGCGGCGCTGTGCCTGGACTTTTTCAGGCCCAAGGAAAGCACTGCCAATCAACAACCTGGGACTATGATAACAAACAGCCACAAGAACCCCTTTCCTCAACGGGGGTCCCCCTCCTAGTCATGACAGTATAGAACAAACACAAAGGAAATAAGATGCGGACAGAAGTGGCTTGGGATCAAACCCGCATCTGCCCGGGAGAGGGAAGGAGGAGGAAGAAAAAGACAAATAACATGGAGAGAAAACGTTGGAAAAGATGAATAGACAAAAACGGAGAATAGACACACGCCATACACCCGTCCGGCTGTTCGTTCTGCATATCGCGCCAAAAGTGCTCATTCTGGATAGAATGCGAAAAAGGGGCTCAAACAACAGAAGCGTATATAAAAGAAAAAATCGGCAAAAAAGCAATCAAAAGCAAAAGAGGAGAAGAAAAGGGAATGGTAACGAGAGGTGGGGAGAATCCACAAGCAAAGACAAGCATAAAAAGCAACAGCATAAACAAAAACAATAGCAGTGCAAATGGTACGCCGTAAACACCGTGCCCTTTGTCTCTGACCGAAAAGGAAAGAAGAAAAAAAACCAGAGACTGACTGCCTGACCGACTGCAGCAAATAAGCAACCGTAGAGACAAAAAATTAGGCCAATGCGAGGAGGTCCCTTCGTACTCGGCGATCTGTTGTAACGTATAGTGCGTTGGGGGTTATCGTATAATATAGGAGTGTCGGCGGTGGGATGGAAGAGCCGCTGAAGGGAGATGAATGAAAAGGAGGGAGAGATGGGATGGAAGTCGTCAAAGTTGGTGGCTCAGCTTGGCTTAACCCTCAATGTGCGACTTGGGGTTGTTTTGTCCCAGAAGCTCGAGGCACCGCTGCGACAGGTTGACGACCTCGCCCTCGTCGTCCTCCTCAAATTCGTTCTCGGAACCAATCGGCCGGTTGGCAATCTGCTTGACCACCTCGACGATCTCGTCGGACTTGGCAATCAGGTTCATCAGCCGCTTGTCTTCAGACTCGAGCAACTGCAGCAGCGTCCATATCGCAATGTGCTGGAAAGTCGCGTCGCCGCTGGCAAGGAATCGGCTCAGGTAGCCGTGGATGCCGCCGCTGGGCTCCGGCCAGTACTGAATAAACATGGAGTAGTCGCCCACTTTCGACGAGAGGTTGCCCATAGCCGCTGCACTGTTGCCTTGCACCTCGATACTGGTAGACTGGGTCAGTGGGATCAGGACATCAAAGACGCCTAGGCCGAGCAGGTGCATCTTGAGCTCGTCACTAAGAGCCAAGACGGCAATCGCGGCCGTCATCTCCGACTGCACGTTGACGGGCACGTCCAGCACCAGCTGCTTGCACTTCTGCACGGCACCCGCCTCGAGGACGAGCGCCTTGTTCCGGTCGGAGCTGGCCGCCAGGTTGCGCAGCGTCGAAATGGCGTGGCACTGGATCTCCTCGTTGTCCGTCGAGCCCAGCAGCTCCACCAGCGGCTTCAAGAAGCCCGCCTCGATAATGGGCGACTCGTTCATGGGGTGGATGGAGATGTTGCGAATGCACGCCACGGCGGACAGGATGAGCGGCAGGTAAGAGGATTGGAGGAGGCGGAGCAGCGGCGGCAGGCCGGATGCGCGGACAATATCGAGCTGGTACTTCTCGTCGGAGGCGAGGTTGCGCAACGCGAGGGCGGCCTGGCACTGGACCTTGGGTGAGGACGAGTCCATCAGGTTGACCAGCGACTGCACCAGCTTGGGCTCGGTCTGGGCCAGTTTCCGACGGTTGTTGGAGTCGACGGCAATGTTGCTCAGGGCGGTGGTGCAGTAGTACTGGACGTCGACGTCGGGCGAGGAGAGGAGCTGTACGAGAACGGGGAGGGCGCCGGCGTTGACGAGCTGCTGGCGGTTTTCGTCGGAATGGGTCATGTTGAGCAGGGCACCGGTGGCGTTCCGCTGGACCCGCATATCGCGCGACTTGGCGAGACGGGTGAGGGGGCCGAGGGCGCCGGAGCGGGCAATCTTGGCCTTGTTGTCTTCGTGTGTGGCGAGGTTCGTGATGCAGCCGACGGCATTGCACTGCACTTCAACATTAGGGGAGAGCATCTGGCGCTTGAGCGGGTTGAGGCCGCCCAAATCGACAATCAGAACCTTGTTGGCAGCTGCGAGATGTCAGTATGAGAGGGTGAGGGGTAGTTTTGATTCGAATTCGTGAGAATTAACGCACTGTTGACCGCCAGGTTGCCGAGGGCGGCGCTGGCTGCCCGTTGCACTTCGAGGTCGGGGCTTTGCAGGAGGAATAGGATGGGTTCGAGGGTATCGCGGTCGACTTCGCGGACATCTGCAGACGTTGTTAGCAAGCTGTCTACCCCAGCAATTCGGTATCGCTTCGACAGGCCGTCCTACCTCGCTCTGTGATCTCGGCAAATGTCAAGCTGGCACTGCGTTGCAGGTCGATGTTGTCGGAGTAGACGAGGGTGGTAAGGGCCCGGAGCGGCTCGCCGGAGAAGAAGTCGGTCTCGTTTCGCTGGAAGGTTAGCATTGAGAAGGCAAAGACACGTGAAGGCGAAACACGGAAAGCACATACGTTTTCGAGATACTGCAACAGGTCGGCTACGGCCTCGCGCTCGCTATCCGCGAGGACGGGCTCGTACAGGCCATCGCGGGATTTGCCTAAATCGAAAAGTCAGCGTCGGAAAACAGAGGACCGAAAAGGACGCCGACGAAGGGCTCCCAAGACGCCGAGCCGAAAGAAAGGGATGCAATGCTCATACCTCCGCAGCACTGCGAGCTGCAGATGCCCATCGCGGCGGTCGTCTAGATCGAAGCTTGGGCGATGCACGCTGTGGGAGATGATGCCGAACAAAATAAGGTCGTGATCGCGGTCTTATCCTCGATGCAGGGGAGGAGGGTTGTCGGTGTGTTGTCAGTGTAGCGATCGTCGACGGCAGTCGGTCCTCGGATGGAAGCGAAAGGAAACGTCGGTGTCGATGTCGATGTGGCGAGTGTCGGGTTCGATCTCGTCTTCTCGTCTTGCCTCGGGTTGCTCCCTTGCTGGCTTTTTTTCTCGTTTGTTGCTGACTGCTCGATACGACGACACTGGCGATCCAAAAGCCAGTTGGATGAAATGCGAAAAAGAGAGGAGAGCGAAATCGAAAGACGAAACAAGTAAAAACAGTGAAAAGAGAGCCGAATCGGAATGAAGAAAAGGGACGTCGGCAGGGATGGAGTTGGGAGATGACGTGTGGGTTGGAAAGTGTGTGAGAAATGTGTGTTTTTCGTTGCCTGTGATCCCGGGTCGGTCACTTTTTGGGTGGTGGTCGTGGGGAATGAGAAAGCAAAAACTGATGGGCAGGAGCGAGGCGGACGGGGCGACTACGACGGGGCGACTACAGTAGGCGGCGACTACTGCTGCAGTCTGGCAGCTGCTGGGCAGAAAAACAACACAACAGAGCCTGGCCCTGGTTCGCCTGGTCTGCACTAGCGCGTCTGCTGTTGCATAGCAGGGGCAGTCACCGCCAAAACAGCTCCTCATTTCAGTTTGAGTAGCTTGGCTCGAAGGAAGGCACGGGACTGGGTCACACTGGGTCGTGCCTGCCCATTTCCAAAGCAGGCCCGTGCTTTTCAATATCGGCGCTGTGGGGCCTTTGTGGTACTTGGATCTAGGCGCTGATCGACGCAAATGTTCTGTACCGGCCTGACCAAGAGCTCACTGCTTAGTCCAGTTAGGCTGCCCTTTTTTCGCAGCGAAGCAGGCTCCAAGCAAGAGCAAGCAAGGGGCGCTTTTCTAGTGGGTGTTTGGCCGAATGAGCACTCACGATATGCGCTTACAATAGCTGTAAAAGGACTGGGGCTGCGCGTCTCCACGGTTGCTCTTTCCTTATCACCATCGTAATATGATCCAGATCATGCATCGTTGCGCTTTTGAAGAAAGAGCGATTCATAAACAACGGCAGCTACAGTTCATGGATCACGTGTAGCATTCTGTGGCATAGAAGTAGGCATATTCACACTTGCATTAGAAGAAAAGACATTGTCAAGTTGAAAAGGTAATGGCATTCAATCTATTATCCGGAGCCCAAAATCAAAGCAGTAAAATACGATACATTTAAAATAAAAAACGCAGAACAAAACAAAACACGTAAAATTCAACAAAATGTGTGGAAATATTTAAAAATGAATAAAAATCGCCTAAAAATAGAGACACCTACCGCGTACAGTCAAAAAGGTTAAAAAGAAATCATCAGTGCAAGATAAAGGACACACCTTCTTCCAAAAAGACATGGCTCAAGATGCGGACAACATCAAACATTCTGTCGTGAAAAAGAAAAGGTGGAGGCCGTGAATGGAAAAGGAAGAGAAAGAAAAAGTAGGAAAATATGAAAGAAGATTGACGAGACACAAAGTGCATCACGATGCTGTCCTACCCTCAAATCTGCTGCAGGTAGTTGCTGGGCACCAGTCCGACCTGCCCATTGCCGTTGGCGCTGCCGTGCACCGTCGCCTCCCACCAACCGTCGTCCTGGTGGCGCAAGACGGCCATAATGTCCCCCTTTGCGAAACCAAGCTCCTCGGGAATGGCGGCCTGGTAGACGTACAAGGCGCGTGCTAAAAGGGGGGGTTAGTGAATGTGGATATAGTGAAGAGGGGATGTGAAGAAAAAAAGAAGGACTCACCGAAATGCATAATCGGACGACCGTCACGTGTAAACTGCAGGTTCTCGCCAATGCTCTTGCTCCGCGACGACCGCACCGAGCCACCGCCGCCCTCATAGAGACCCATGGCACGCGAGTTGGAGTTGCTCGTCCCAGGCCGGCTGGTACTCCCGCCACGGCTGCGCTGCGAGCCGTAGCCATCGTCGGCTCCATAAGGCGACTGTGCGCCTGTGTCGGCGTTGTTGTGGTTGGCCATGCTGCTGCGCGGACGGCTAGGCTGCTCTGCCCTGTAAGGGGACGGGGACGCTGCCCGCGACATGTCGTTGGGCGAGGCGTGCCGGGAGTAGTACTGGTCAGAGCCTCTGTTCGGTGTGGAGGCCATGTGCGGTTGTTGCTGCTGCTGCTGCTGCTGCCGTGATGGCGGGCGGCTCGCGTACGGGTTGGGAGACGCCGACCGGTGGTTCATACGCGGATCAGGCTGCTGCTGTCTCGGTTGCTGCTGCTGCTGCTGCTGCTGTTGGTGCATGGCGGCCGCTGTTCCCGGCCGCGGTGACGCACTACGTCTCGGAGCGGGGGAAGCGGCACGCGGCATGTCATAGCTGCTGCGCGTGCCCTGCCGTGACGGCGAGGCGCCATAGCCACCACCTTGTCCGGCACCAGCACCGGCACCACCCTGCTGGTATTCGTTGTTGGTTGGGCTGAACATGCTCCGTGTCTGCTGGACAAACTTCTGCGAGGTCTGTTTCATGGCCTTGGACGTCACAGCCGGCGACGGCACACCCAGACGCTGGACCTGCTGGTCGTAGGACGGCGGTGGCGTGCCACGCATGCCGGCGGCGACGGCACTGTTCTTGGCGAACTGGTTGCCGCGAGCACCTGGTGCGGGTGTTGCAATGCCGTGGTAGTGGTCGGCCGACACCCGCAGCGAGGCCTGCTTACCCAGAGTGACACCCTTGAGCTCCGCCAGAGCCAACGCAATGGGGTCGTCCTCGGCAGCCTCTGGCTCGTTGTTTTGCTGGGCGTTGCCGCCTCCAGCACGACGGTCTGGTGTCGACACCGCAAAGACGTTCTGGCCAACATTCAGCGCGAGGCTGGCATTTGCATCGATGGGGTCGGGGCTGGCTGTCCGTTCGTGGTGCATCAGCTGGTGCTGCGACTGCTGGTGTTGGTGGCCGCCACCGTACACAGATCCACGTGCCGTGCTGTTCGACGGTGCCTGTGCCTGGGTCGACGCCTGCGGGTGCCAGGTGTTTCTGTGCGAGGCGTTGGAGCTCGTGGAAATGTCCTTGGTGCTCTTGCGACGGAACGGGCTGTGGTTCTGGAAAAAGCCGCTCTTCTTCTTCATGACCTTCTTATCGTCCATGGGGATCATGGCGCTTGGCGGCTCAGCCTTCACCGGCGAATCCTTGCCACTCGGCAGCTCCTGGCTCGAGTAGGGAGTCAAGTTGGAGAAGTCGCTGTGCGAGTCACGGCTGGATGGCCGGCCAGACGTCGCTGCACTGTTGGAGCTGAGCTGCGAGCCCAAATCCGACTGCGGACCGCCGTTGTTAGTGCGGCAAAGCATGGTCATGCCGTCCATGGGATACGGGTCGTGTGGAACGGGGGCGAAATCGTTCGGATCGTAGGGCGGGACGTTGTCCGGAGCATGCTGCTGCTGAATCTGCTTCTGTTGCTGCTGCTGGAGCTGGCGCGGTGTTGCCTGGGCATACGTGTCGGGGGGTGGTACCCGCTGGGCAACAGCTGCTGGCACGGGGGCCTTGTGCGGTGTAGTGGGCTCGATAATCTCATGGCCCATGTCCCGTGCAAGAGCAGAGTTTGGATCGTGGTGCGACTCGTAGGTAGACGGCTGTGGCGACGAAGTTCGGTAGGCTGGGTTGATGCTGCGTGGGAATTGCGCCACGGAGTAGTCGTCCTCCGAGGCTTCGGACTGCGAGTCGAGGTCGCCGCGGCAGAAGTTGATGTACTTGGGCGGGTCGGGGATCTCCTGACCAGTGCCACGGTCACGGATAAAGCTGGCAATGTCCTTCTCGACCTCGAGCTTCTCGAGAGCCAGGCGGATTTTCTCGCACGATGAGTCGTCGCTAACACACACCGTGGACGAGATGTTGGCAAACGACCACAGGCTGCTCTTGGTGAAGTCCAGACGCTCCTCCTCGAGGTCCTGGAACTTGTCGGCCGCGGCTTTCCACTCGCGGTTCCAGCGGGCCGTTGTCTCTTCGAGGATCTTGACGGCGTTCTCGTATTCCGTGTTGGACGTGGCCACGCTGATCTGCGTTTTTTCGAGTTTGGCCTTGTTCTTGCGCTCCTCCTGGCCCATCACCATGTGACCCTGGGCTAGGTAGCCCTTGATCTTGAGGCATTCTTGTTCGTAGCGGTCGCGTGTCTGCATATGTTAGTCTTCTTTTCCGCTCAGAGTACATAGAGCGGGGCAACGTCGTACCTTATTGACCTGCTGTGTCTGCTGCGTCTTGACCTTGTGCAGCTTCTCGATGCTGTTCTGTACAATCTTCCGGCGCTCCTTCATGGCACCCGCAAAAGCGCCAAGGGGCTCCTCAAGCTCGGTCTTCATCTGTGCGGCAATCGACTGGTGCTGCTTGGCCATCGACTCGACCTCGCCGCGCATCACGTCCAGCGACGACTTCACGCCGCCCATCTCTTGCGACCCCAGCGGCTTACGGCAGAGCGATAGTAGTTTGCGGGCATATTCGTCTTCGATCGAGGCGCGGGCTGGAAAACGTTAGACTCTGGTCGTTTGCTAGTCCCCATACTGTCCGCTTTCCCCTATATTACGTACCATTGTAGAACGCACGCAGCTCATCGCATGTCTGTTTGGCACCTGCCATGCGCTCGAGCAGAGGACCGACGCCAGCATCGTCCTTGCCCCAGAAGTTGTTGGCAACTATGAAGTACCAAAGGTTAGTTCACGGATCTCCGTCACAACATCGTGTCGTATATGTGAAAGAATGGCGCCAATTAAAGACGTACATGACAAGGCCACTGAGGGCCCGTCGGCCGCCGGTGTCAACATCGTGGCCGGCAACCGCGGTCTCGGTCGGAAGTAGCGTAGAGGTCAACGGTATCAAGTCGTATAAATGGAAGCTGTCCAGCTGAAGAGGAACTGTCGTGAGCGTGGTCAACGGTCGATGATGCCGCCTTGACGAGGTGTGTTCTTGTTCTCAGTCGAGTTTGCGTTCAAAGATCGGTTGGAATGCGAAGCTCCAAATGGGATGTGCAGAGCAGACAAAAGGGGTCTGCAAAGGAAATCGGGAAGACGGCCAGTCCATCTAATATCAGAAAACCACAGATAATAGCAGCCCATTGTCGCCCTCTACAGGGGCTGCCTCGGTGTGGGCGGCAGTGACGCCGATGCTCACAAGCTGGACATTGTTGACTAGCCGCGTCGCCAGGGCAACTGCGACCCGCTCCGCAAATCCTCTTAATTGAATGCGCGCTCGCAGCAAACCGCGCGGCTTACTGTGCAGCAGCTTGCGGCTTGCACGAGGCCAATTTCTAGTTTCATCTTGATTTCCTGCTTGCCAGTCCTTTTCGAAATCAAGCTTGTCTTCTATGCGCTCATACACGCGGTTTTGCGCGTCGTTTCTGTAAATCGGGGGCTGGTTCATGAAGCTATCATGCACCAATTGGAGGCGTGCGCTGTTCTCACGTGATATATTGCACGTGCTACTCAGAGCACGTGACACCGTTGGGTCAACACCAAATTACCTTACCGTTTCGTCGTACTCCGTAGAGCCATTGCTCGAGATTCGAACTGGATGATGCGCTTTGCTTCACTGAGATGAAAAGACGAACGCAGGGAGGCTCTGCAAGATTGGCCCTCCACCTTGTCACAGCAGATCTGGCCTTGCGCAGAGACGGCAGCGCGAGCAGGCAGCGGCCGGGCCAGCAAGCTCCAGCGGCAGTTGGTCCAAGCTCCAGGGCGGGTGACAGGTTTGGGTTGCCAGGTGCCGATTGAGGCTAACTCGTTGGTGCCTTGCGTTTCAGGCAACAATACAGAAAAGTGAGCAGGGCGAGGGAAGGCGCACACGGTGGCCGTCCGCTCCCTAAACGCCCCTAAGAGGCAGGCGCACCAGCACTTCTAAACTGGCAGTCACTACCCGACACCACCCAACACCACCCAGCAGCACGAGCCCGAGCCAAGCCTAAAGAGAAGACCTGCATCGACCTTCAAACCCCCTTCTCAGAAAAATTGAGCCAGACGTCTGCCCTCACCACGCACACCCTAAACTCCTCTCTTCCACCCGCGCCCTCCCCTCCCTTCCTCCTATCGCCATCGCCGCCGTCCGTCGCCCAACCGACACAACCGATTCAACATTACTTTCGCTCGTGTACCAATTTTTCACATCGCTTGACGGGTATTTTATCGATCCCCCTTTGCCGAGAGCATCCAAAAGCAAAAGGTAAAAAAAGAGCGAGAAAGCGAGACATCCCACGAGAGCACGAGCAAGGCCAGCGACAACACCCCGGTCCGCGGCTGCGTGTCCCATCGCCGGTCGTCGAGCACTACCGTGGCCATCGCGCGCGCGTCGGCCATCGTCGTCGCCGGGCCCGGGGCTGCGCGTCTGCCCCCTCGCCGTGCTGCTCCACCGTGACTCGTCTGGACACATCATGCTGACCTGCGCGACCTAGCTCCCTTCCACACTAAGATTACTACGCGATTCGATCCCGCGAGGGCCTCCTGTTGCCGAGTCTGCGACCGCGCGTTGCCTCCTTGCCGCATACCTGCCCAATCGCACACCCGCGACCTGCATTCTTTTCGCGCTGGTCCGTGGTCTTCACATCGATCATCGTCAACCATCACCATCACCATCTCGCCGCCGCGTTGCCACTTTTGTGCCTTGCATCGTCTCATCTCCTCATATCTATCCTCTCTCATCTTCTCTCTCCCCTTCTTCTCTCCTCTCCGTGACTACCGCGTCTCTTTCTTCTCGGCTGCCCCATCGGTCCATGTTCGACACCTCCTCCGTCGCGCCTCGATCTTTCTCGCCGCCGCCGCTCTCCCGTCGTCCCCTTCTCCTCTCTTTCTTCTCTTCCGTCGGGTGAGGAAGTGGCTCCTGTCCGGCAGTTGGATAGTAGCATATCTTCCCTACACACCCTCACCAGACCTCCCCCATGGTCCCACCAGCTCGAGCGGGAACGTTTTCTCCGAGTCCTGCCCAATCCCTACATACGGGTTCCAGCCACTCTCCGCACCCGTCCCAGAACGCGGCCGTGGGTGGCAGCCCCGTCACCGGCAGTCCGACCGGGACGAATACTGTCTCCAAGATTGTCATTGCTCAGGTGTTTGTGCTCCTGAGCAGCATCAAAGAGGAAAAAGACGACCCATCAAAGTGGGAACAGCTTCGAAAGGTGCGTTTTGGCCAACTTGTATTTCTCACCCTTTCTCTACGGACGCACAACTAACCTCCCTAGCTTATCGATGAGAACGGCATGGACGTGTTTACTAAATACTTTGCCCGTCTTGTAGCTAGTAGTGCATCCCAAATATTCCCCGGCTTTAACCGGCCGGGGGGGAGTGCGGGATCCTACCAGCTCTTGACTACGGAAATGCAAAAGATCTCACACAACCCAGAACAGGCTCGCAACATTGCCGAGTCGATCGAGATTGGCACCGAGGAGATCTTCCGTGACTTCGACTTGTCGACGTTCATGGAGCATTTCAAGCTCGATGCCCTCGAGAAGACCATACTAGCCCTGGCCTTCAAGCTTGGCTCCCGCTCCGATCTCAAAACAAAGGGTGAGCACTCTCCTTCGCAGACTTCTTTAATTCAGCCTTGCAGAACTTTTGAATGCGTAAATACTAATAGTCACACCAGCCGACGCCATTCTCTCCACAAACTTCCCCACGTTTGTCAACATCTTGTCCAGACCCGGCGGCGACCATGCAGACATCGACCCCAGTTTTGTCTCTCTCATCGTCGACCGATACATCCAGCTCCATCCTCCCAACTTTACCTCCACCACCAAGTCCGAGCTGTCCTTAAAAGTCGCCCAACGATACGAGGCCGAGGAGCTGGGTCCGCCGCCTGCGATCTTGGCCGCTCTCGACCTGATGCGTGTATTGGCCGACCGGCCCGCCAACTCGCTTGCCCACTTCATCCATAAGACCGGTGCCGACTTCACCCGCGACGAGGACGCGGCTGTGTCCTACCTTCAGAACCGCCAAGGGCAGACCACCGAAGAGCAGGTGGCCAATGCGTTGACATACACCACCGTCAGTCAAACGTACGCGTACAACCCGTCTGTCCTCGTCGCTGCGCTGCGGCGTTTCGTGCCGGCTTCTTTCCAGTGGCAGGACGTGATCAACCGGTTTGACCAGCCTGGCGCACGCATCTCCACACCCCAATTCCTCCGCCTCTACAACGCCCTCGTCCCCCTGGCCCGCGAAGATGAAAAGACCAACATCGAGCGGCTGTGGGGTGGCAACTGGGAGAACCCCGACTCCCAGCTCTCCTTTGTCTACGCCTATGCTTCCCAGTCGCCCGACCAGCTGGATGCCACGACCATCCCCAACATCCGCTCCACGTTCACGATCGAAGAATACGCCGACGCGGCCCCCGAGATCCGCGAACGCGCTGCGGTTGCCGCCAAACACCCCCTTGTCTCGCTCGCCGCCGTCTCTGCCATCGTCCACATCGCCCTTGCCTCCCAGCACGCGTCCATTAATGTTGAAGCGCGGAGACTGTTCCAGGCCGTGGTGATCCCAAACCTCGACATCTTTGTTGTGTCGGCCTCGGTGGTCCCGAAACCGTGGCCGCTTACCGCAGCCGAAACGTTCAGCTCACTCTTCGAGGGCTTCTTGTACAAGAAGACCGCCAACTGGGACTTTGTCTTTGACAGCCTCTGGAGGAAGGACAGACAACTGGTTACGGAGCAGCTTATCAACGCCCACGCCCTGCACCCTGGCGACCTCCCGGAGATCTTCGAGCACTGCGCTAAGCACGGGTGGTTAAATGATCTCGTCTACCTGCCCAACGGCTTCGGTCTCGACTTGGTCGCATACGCGCATGGCCGGGGCTTTGTCGACTTGGCGGAGTGGGCCAAGAACAACGCCGAGCGGAACGCTGACATTGCCCGGCCACTGATGCAGTTCCTCGTGATCAAGTCGGAGCTTGAGGCACAGCGGCCCGACGGCCAGCAAATTCTCCCCAAGGTGAATGTCCCGTTGAAGGTCCAGACCGTGTCGGCGCTGCTCAGCATTCTCGAGGACTACTACCCGACGACGAGCCCGAACCCTGAGCTGGTCATGCTCCAGCGCCAGTGCATTGCCGTCTACCCTCGCCTTATTAACTACGGCGAGGGCTTCGACGACATTATTGAGGAGAGCGAGAAGGCCGGCCATGCGCTCCCGCAGGAGGCAAACACCAAAATGGAGGAGCATTTCAAGAAGATGTACAGCAACGAGATCGAGGTGCGCGAGGTGGTCCGCATCATGGAGCACTACAAGCACTCGCGCGACCGTCTCGAGCAGGACATCTTTGCGTGCATGATCAACAGCCTGTTCGAGGAGTACAGCCACTTTGGCGACTACCCTCTCGAGGCCCTGGCTACGACCGCCGTGCTCTTTGGTGGCCTCATGTCACACAAGCTCATTTCTGATTTGCCCCTCAAGGTCGGCCTGGGCATGATCCTGGAGGCCGTCCGCGACCACCAGCAGGAACACCCCATGTTTAAGTTTGGCATGCAGGCGCTGATGCAGCTCTACTCCCGCTTCCGCGAGTGGCCCGGTTTCTGCCGCCAGCTTCTGCAGTGCAAGAGTCTGCAGGGCACAGAGGCCTGGAAGAAGGCGAGCGATGTGGTCCGCGAGGCAGAGGAGGAAGCACGTGGCGCTGGCGGTCACCCTGCCGGCGGTGACGAGGCTCTGACAAACGGTAACGGCGACGACGGCAACGGCTCGGAACAGCCGCCCTTTGTTTCCATCAACGTGGACCCGCTGCCGCCCAACATTCCCTTCGAAGACCCCGATCCGGAAGCCCAAGGTAAGATTCAGTTCGTGCTCAACAACATCACTGCGAGCACGCTGCAGTCCATGTTCCTGGAAATCCGCCCCATGCTCGACTTCAAGCACCAGCAGTGGTTTGCCAGCCATATCGTCGAGGAGCGCGCCAAGATGCAACCCAACTACCACAAGGTGTACCTGCAGCTTGTGAGCCACTTTGAGGACCGGGTGCTCTGGGCTGAGGTGCTCCGCGAGACCTACGTTAGCGTGTCGCGCATGCTCAACTCGGAGGCCACGATGCAAAACTCCACGGAGCGCACGCACCTCAAGAACCTCGGTGGCTGGTTGGGTCTCCTGACGCTCGCCCGGGACAAGCCCATCCGCCACCGCAACATCGCCTTCAAGCAGCTGCTCATCGAGGCGCACGACACCAAGCGCCTGATTGTGGTTATCCCCTTCGTCTGCAAGGTCCTCAGCCAGGGCGAGCATTCGAATGTGTTCAAGCCGCCGAACCCATGGTTGATGGATATCATCCACTTCCTGATCGACCTGTACCACAACGCCGAGCTCAAGCTGAACCTCAAGTTCGAAATCGAGGTTTTGTGCCAAACCCTGAGCATCGACCACAAGAGCATCGAGCCCTCGGGCGAGATTCTCAACCGCGTCGCCATGGAGGTGCCGACCGACATGGCGCCCGACGGCCTCGACACTTTCGAAAGCCTCTCGCTCAACGGCCTGGGTCACGCTGGTGTCGGTGCTGCTGGTGGTCTTGCCAGCCACGGCATGGTGCCGGGTGTTGTTTCCAACAGCATGGTGGCCATGATCCCCGACCGCATCACCAAGGTCCATGTGCCGCCGGTCAGCGAGATGGTGGTCAGCCAGACCCGTCTCGAGGAGATTGTGCGCAATGCGCTTGTCCAGGCTCTCCAGGACATTATCCAGCAGGTGGTCGACCGGTCAGTTGCCATTGCTGCTATTGCCACGCAGCAGATGATCCACAAGGACTTTGCCACGGAGCCCGACGAGAACCGCCTCCGCACCTCTGCGGTGAGCATGGCCAAGGCCACTGCCGGGAGCCTCGCCCTTGTTACGTCCAAGGAGCCTCTCCGTGCCAACTTTACCAACTACATGCGCACGCTCTCCAGCGACCTCCCGCAGGGCCTGCCCGAAGGCACGATCATCATGTGTGTCAACTCCAACCTGGATTACGCCTCGAGCGTCATCGAGAAGGCCACCGAGGAGCGCGCCGCCTACGAGATTGAGGACATGATCGAGCCCGAGGTCGAGGCGCGCAGACGCCATCGCATGCAGCGCCCCAACGAGCCGTACGTCGACTCCGGTTTGAGCCGGTGGGCCATGACCATCCCGAGCCCCTACAAGCTCAACCCGAGCGTCAACGGCCTGAACAGCGACCAGATGGCCATCTACGACGACTTTGCTCGCCACCCCCGGCCGACTGCTGCTTCGGCGGCCTCGGCCGCGCACGTTGCCTCGGCATCCGACACCACGCGGTCGCTTGCCAACGACGTCCTCCAGGATCAGTACAGCTCGCTTGCTAGCATCCCGTCGGCTGCCGAGACCCCGTCGGTCGCTTCGGTCGGCTCGCAGCTGCAGGGCTACCCCCAGATCCACGGTGCCAATGTGGCCGGCGGTGTCAGCGGTGGTCTGATGAACGGCGGCAGACAGGCCGGCCCCAACGTGGACGTGCGGGCTCTTCTCGAGCGTGTTAATAAGCTTGTTATGGAATTGCAGCGCTCTGCCACGGACGCTATGGAGGAGCACTTTTCGGAGCTGCCCCGGCCGCACCCCGTGCTGGACATCATTGACGCTCTGATCCAGACCATTATTAAGGCCCAACAGTCCGTTGAGGACTTTGCTGTCTATGCCGCCGACCAAATCTGCCCGCTGCTGTTCAACCCGCTGCTCGAGGACAGCCTGGCCCTCGAGAGCTTGGTCCACGTCCTAGAGTCGCTGCGCAAGATTGTCGGCATTCCTATCACGAACCGCATTGCCCAGTTCTACCAGGCACAGCCTGGCCCGGCCTTCCTTCGCCTGCCGCTCATCTCGGCGCTGTTGCCCACGGGCCTCCTGGACTGGTCGATCATCGACAACGCGATGGCCGTGACCCTGAAGCAGAGAAAGGAGAACTCCATCATCTTCTTCCTGCGCCTCCTCGAGCTCACGCTCATCCGCGATTCCCCGCAGGTCCTCTACTACGCCCAGTTCATTAACAGCCTGGCAGAGGCTTGGGCGTGGGTCCAAGAGGAACCCGAGGTGCCGGGTGGCCAAGAGTTCAAGACCAAGATCCTCACACACGGTGCGCAGCCACCGCTGCCCGACGCAGAGGGCTACCCCGGCGACTTGACGCCGCAGAGAAAGGACCAGATCGAATACGTGTTTGACGAATGGGTCCTGGTGTGCCAGAAGCCCGGCATTCCTGAGAACATCCCCTTTATCTTCGTGGAGCAGATGCGGGCCCGCGGCTTCATTGCGAAGCGCGAGGACATGTTCCTCTTCACGCGCATCGCCATTGACCGGTCTGTGGAGCGGTGCGAGGTCAGCGCACAGGTGGGCGAGAGCGTTAACGACGGTTTTGCTGCGATCGACTCCGTGGCCAAGCTCATGGCCATCTTCGTTCAGGCCTGCGGTACCGAGGGCGATGCGGCGGTGCCCGAGGGCCGCTCGCCGCGCGCCGAGCTGCTCGACTCAATCCTGGCGCTGGGTACGATGATCCTCAACCACCACTATGTGCAGCGTGGCGAGCTCTACAACCAGCGCGTGTTCTTCCGCTTCTTCTCGATGCTGCTGGTCTCGATTAACAACGTGTCGGAGCACCTTTCAGACACGGACCGGAACGAGATCCTGCGCCGGTTTGCGACGCGCTTCAACGACCTGGGCCCGGCGACGTTCCCCTTCTTCGTCTACGCCTGGGCGGAGCTCATCAAGCACAGAATCTTCATGCCGTCGCTGCTGCGCGCGGCCGGCAACGACGGCTGGGCGTCCTTCACCAAGATCCTGAAGCAGCTGTTGTCCTACACGAGCGAGCAGCTCAAGGTGCCCGAAAGCTCCAACATGGCGCGCGAGCTGTCGCGGGCGGCGCTGAAGCTGATCCTGATCATCTATCACGATTTCCCGGACTACCTAGCGGCCAACCACGTCGAGCTCTGCCAAAGCCTGCCGCCGTACCTCGTGCAGCCGCTCAACATTGTGCTGTTTGCGAACCCAACGTCGATGCCAAAGCCGCCCGACCCGACCCTGCCCGGCCTGCGCCTCGACCAGATGGAGGAGGCCAGCGTTGTGCCCAACGGCCGGTACCAGCCGGGCCCGCTGCTCTCGTCGATGGGCCTGACGGCGCTGCTCGACCGGGCCCTGGAGTCCGGCCCGTCCGAGGAGGTGGTGGCGCACGTCAAGTATGCGATGAGCAAGACGGAGGCCAAGAGCGCCGGCACAACGTGGGGCCGCGTGCCGATTGCGACCAACGTGCCGGTCATCGACGCCGTCGTGGCGTACATTGCCAACCACGTGGCGGCCCGTGTGTCGAGCGGCGGCCCCGTGTTCACGGCGGGCGGCCCCGACGTGGCGACGCTGTCGATGATTCTGCACGAGCTGTCGGCGGAGGGCCGCTACTACCTAATCTGCAGCATCGTCAACCAGCTGCGGTTCCCCAACGCGCACACCAACTTTTTCGCGCTGGCGCTGCTGGACATCTTTGGCCACGACATGTCGGACCCGGAGGAGACGGACATTCGGCAGCAGATTTGCCGCGTGCTGTTTGAGCGCATTGTTAACTACTGGCCGCAGCCGTGGGGCCTGCTGGCGGTGATTGCCGAGCTGGTCAAGAACGAAAAGTTCTTCTTCTTTGAGCTGCCGTTTATCAAGATTGCGCCGGACGTGTCGGAGCGGTTCGCCGCTGTGGCCAACCGGGCCTAGACAGCCAACTGGGCCTTGATGTTTCCCACGGGCTGATCACAATGATTCACTCTTCTCTATATATACCGAATTACCTTTTCACACATCCGCCGACACCACTCCAAAACATCCTACACCTTTATCAAAACTTATTTTCCGTCAATCACCAGCGGCATTGGGAAATGGGGCGCCAAACGGATCTGTTTTTCTGTTTTCTGTTTTTGTGCTTTTGTGGTTTATCTTTTCAAAGGAGTTTGGGGGCTTTGGTTTTGACATTTTTTTCTTATTCTTGTATTATTTTGTGTGCTGGTGGAAGGGAAAAGGGGCGGCTCTCTTCTTGTCTTTGATGCTTTTTGCAACCTGCTGGATACGAGCCAAAACGATGACAAAACGCAGTATTTCAGGAAGGGCCGCGACGACAAGGGAAGTCTGTGGAGGGACGTGTGAATATTTTTAATATTCTGTTCTTGTGTTGGAAGTAATGAACGGACAAAGGGGGAACTGAGTTGTCGTGGGCAAGGGTGAAGGAGAAAAAAAAAATAAGACGGGGAGAGCGAGCACAAACCTGGAGTTTATTGTTTTGCTTTTTTTTTACTTTTCTGTTTTGCGTTTATATCGATTGTTTTACGTTTTACTTGTATTTTTTGCACTTCGCCTTCCCTTCTTCTTCTGTCCTTTTTATTCTCCATTCTCTATTTTCGAAACGGCGGCTGCGATAGATGGGATTTCAAAAATGAACTGTGTACTGTATAATTCTCTCTCTCTTCCTTGACTTCCAAGTGTTGCGCAAGAAAATAGCATTTGGGATATTGGAGCCATTCAAGACTGTGAGAGGATATCACAAACGACTCTTTATCGAGCTTGGCATGTCCTCCTCGCCTTGTGTTCCGGTCCTTCATAGCCAACGTCAAAAGCAGCAAGGAACCAGCAGGCGTCCTCGCCTTCTATTCACTTTCGTTTGTCGCTATGCAGCTAATGTCTATTGTTCTCTTTTCTCTTCTTTCTCTTTTTACTGAGCAGCAGGCTCACATTTGGCTTTGTTTGGTGTGTCCCGTCTTTTATTGTTTCTTTTTCTCTTATTTTATCATACCCTCTATGCCAATATAGACGCGGCTCGCAACAATGAAAACAATAACAAAAACAAACAAGTCCAGGCCGAGTAAAACAAACCCGTGATATATGTCTTGCAATAAAACAGCATAAAAAACATAAAGAACCACCTCGCAGTGTCCGTGGAAACTGCCGTGCTTCTTTGATGTCTGCTCTGCCTCACCGCTCGAAGAGCAAAGAGCAAATGGGAACACCCGCGCGGCTCGAACCAATAACACGGCGGACCGCTATCCGTTTTGGAGAGCCATTTTGCGCGCGCAAGCTTGTGATGTGCATCCGTAGCGCATCTGGAGTAAGAGGGGAGGAGCTATTCTTCTTAACTCCTTTTTATTTTACTTGCACCACCAATTGGAGGAGTAAGCAACGCGACCGGCGGCCGACGGACCTGGTGCCGTTTGGTCCTTCTCAGCAAAAGGTCGCAGAAAGTCGAAAATAAATCTATTAGTGTCGTTGCACAAGTGTCGTTGCATTGCTGCATCAATGGGCTCGAAATGGGATACGTTTGTTCACCGCCTTTGTTTCCAATGCAATGCAATCCTATCAAAAAAAAAAAAAAAAAAAAGGGAAGCTACTCCATAAAAAGCGATGGCCCGTCGAAACTGCACCCCAACCCCGGCAGGCGCAGGCGCCGGTGCCACCCCCTGCTCTTTCCTCTTTTGCTCCTGCAGCTGCAGCAAAAGACCCCCAACTGTGGCCCAATGAAGGATTACGTAACTTTGGAGAGCGTCGCATTGCATGCATTTGGGGAAAGGACGATGGAGAGACGGACAAAAAAAGTTAAGAAAAAAAAAGTGGTGTTAAAGGCGAGAACCTGCCTGCCTGCAAGGGCAACCGAGGGTGAGGGGAGGAGCGGAACCTCTGCCGGCGAGAAGCCGACGAAGAAAAAGAAGAAGAAAAAAACTTTCTTCAATTGAGATTTGAAGACTGCGGCTTCCGCGCGTGTTCCCACACCGGTCCTAAGAAAAGAGTGGGCAGTTACGACGTAGTTACAGGGTCCTGGGGTCGCGCCTCTCTCCTTTCCCTTCTCGCCTTCCAATTGCCTCTCTACGGGGTACGGAGTACCTCTCTCGCTCTTTCCCTCTTTCCTCTCTCAGCTCGACTGTTACGTACAAAAAGCGCCGCCCGGTGGGTATTCCGTCGCAGCGAACTGCGACTACCGAGCGCTGTAGCCACCATTACGCCTCAGAAGAAAGCTTTTTTTGTCTCTCTTTTCTTGCGGTCGTTCTTCTCTTGGTTTCTTCATCTCGTCCTCCAACAGACGCCCGCCTCTTGTGTCCCCCCACTCTCGCGTGCAATCTCGCCCCGTTTTCACTTGTGCCTGCCCTCTTGCCTCGTGGCAGCACTTTCGTACCTTCGTACCTTCCCTTCTCTCGGCTGTGTTTTGATTGCTATGGAATATATCGCATCTTACAGGCGGCAGGTGCATTCGCTTCACAGTCACCTACTTTACTTCCTTCCCTTCCGGTAAAGAAAGCAAAGAAGATGGTAGGCTTGGACTCCGTAATTAATTAATACCCGAGACCACACCCGGTAGCATTCTCACTCGCAATTATCGTTTCCTCTCTCATTCTACTTTCTCTCTTCATCCCGTCCCTTTGTACGTCGTACGTCGCACGCCCGGGATTCTCACGGGGCAATTTGGAAATGAATAAGAAGAGTCGTGGCCTACTAAGAGCGCAGAGTTTTCTTAGCACCGGCAAGCAGCTCGAGCTTTGTCCCGTCGCTGATCGCCCTACAGCGTCGTTGAAGTCGTATGCTTTTTTGCTGCTATTTTCTGCTTTTTGGTGCTACTTCTTTCATTCCCTCTTAACCTTTAGCGTTTTTCCTCTTCGGCTTATGACGTCCTTGCAGCCTAACCAATAGGATAAAATGGAGTCACAAGTCCGACGCAGTTAGGCCCAAGAGAGAAAGCGCTCTTCAACGGCCAGGTATTTTTGGCTGCTGTTTTCGACTGTTTGTTTGCTTTCTGCATGCGTACTTGTATTTCTTCGGTTTCGCTTTCTTCTGCTCGTACGACGTTTGGGATAGATTTGCACTGGGAGTATCTCCTGTACTGTGGCAGAATACAAACAAACGTACACAGGCTGACAGGAAACGTGCACAGGCCGGCAATTCATGGTGAAAGCCATAAAAAGATCGTGTTCACACGACATTTTGCCTCCCAGCACCTGCAAACACTCGAGACACTGTACCGAAGAGACGTACTTACATCGTTCCCCCCAAGATCCAAGACCCAAAACGAGGCCCCAGATCGGTGGACCGGGGCAAATCGCAATTTCGTGTTCTGTGATTGGCTGGGGGACTTAACAGCAGGAAAATGCCTGTTTCGAACATAGTGCGCCCCACCGGCGGCTGGTGTCCAAACACTGTGTTCTTGCAGCACACGACCACAGCACTGTAGCAACCACCGACGCCCACCGTTGCACGCACTGTTCAATCCTCTCACGGATCGCCGCCGATCAATCCAGTTGATCAACGAAATCTCAGTGCATTTCCGTCATTTGGCAGCGAGGACCGCTAGGAATCGTTCTCCGCTCTCTGCGCGATCTTCGAGACGCCAACGCTTGATGAAATCATCCAACTCCTAAACAGCAGGTGAGAAGCTGTAAGTCCACTGGTTAGGGACCCATATATATATGTGTGTCCGTGCGCCGAATCTTTCGCACTGTCTTTACGTCGTTCCCCTCTGAGCTCCTGTCTCGACGATATCAAAGACGCCAGCACTCGGAGTTTAGAAAATTCGCTCCTTCGAAGTAGATAATTGTGAGAATTCGTCTTTCATCTTCATCGTCATCGTGTCGCTGCATCTCCACCGCTGCGAGGAGATGACTTGCGTTTGCGCCTCACTGTTTGTGCATCTCTGATGTGCACCTGCCTCCTCTGTTTTGTTTGGTCCTTCCTGCCTGCCTGCCTGCTTGCTCCCCCTCCCCATATCGGGCCTGCATATGCCGCCCTCTCACAGGCCAGCCCAGAACCAGCCCACACCCACCTTGTCACTACAGACTGCAGAACGAAAGGAGAGTGCCACTTTTTTACGTCGCACACCCCCCTTTTTCGCCCACCGCCTTCTTTTTCCTGCCCGTTCAGCTGTTTTCTCACCCATCCTGCATCCGACCCCATCCAAAGAGAAGAAGCGGTTGCAGCAACCTTGCATACACCCCCAAAAAGCGACACCGCCTTTTTTTTTGTCAGTGAGTCGCTCCTTCTCTTTGGTCGGACTTGTTGCTGGAACCCCACCCAACCACTTTTCTTTTTCTGCCTAGCCTGCTTTTTTCCTGCCTGCTCCTGCTTGTTCGACCTCTGCTCGAGAGAGCTTGCGAAGAAAGGGAGGGAAGGAGCTCTCGTCACTTCCCCCGTACTTTTTTTTTAGCAAATCTCCTTGATATGTCTTCTCTCCTCTCCCTTGCGTCAGGGTCACTGAATGACCAGCACCCGCCTAGTGGCTGACTGCCCAGGGCGTGACAGAATGACAGATGCGAGCACTGTGATCGATACGACGTATGAGTGAGAATGATGATAACCTGGGGCGCTTCGGCCAGCCAAAGCGAGTCGGGAGACAGAGACGTGGATCGTGCGCCGTGGGCGCCCGTGCGAGGCCTCGACCAGGCCTTGACCCTTGAAAACCCTTGGATCCTCTTTCCTCTTTCTGTCCAACAGCGTTGTGTTTTGTGCCGTGCTCTCCATATTACCTCGTGCCTCGTGCCTGCCCAACACTCAACGGTGAGCGTTTGCTGCTCGTGCGACCTTGCCCCCCAAACAAGCACCAGGAGGGAAAGAGCAACCGTCGCAGGTGCCTGTAGGTGGCAACATGCTGCCTGTTTGCGACAGAGCTTTTCTTCTGCTTTACAGCTGTTTTCTGTCTGTTTGTTTGCCAGTGTTCACGTCTGTCGCCTACGACGTACGTCTTACACGTCGTAGACCCTTCTGCCTTTTTGCCTTTTTTGCTTCTGCACTTTTGCACGGCTCGCGCATGCGACAGGGGGGGTGAGCGCAAAAAAAAAAGTCTGGTCCACTAGCGTCGTTCCGTTGCTCGTTTCGGGTCTCTCCCAGACACTTTTCTCGTAAGGAAATTATGGCACCGAAGAAGAAAAGAAGGAATGGGGACCCACATGCAAGAAGAGAGCGAGGAAAGAGAGGCGAGGAGGCGGACGAAAAAGAGACAAGGCATGCAGGCACTTTTGTATGCGCAACCGCAGGCACGCGGGCGAAAAACTTTGTACCCCCGTCATGGTTTGCTGGCAGGAGCCCCCGTCGCTCTTCTTCGCTCGCCCCATGGCGGCCCAGGCCCAGAATTGGCCCAGGAAAGAGCCCAGAAAAAAAGAGGAAAAGACCCAGAATAAAAACCAGAAAAGAAAATACGCCGCAAGAGATCCAGAAGGAAAATAAGGCAAAAAAACAGAGGGACACCAGACAAAAAAAAAACAGGAGATGATCGGAATTCCCTTACATTTACATTTACATTTCAGATTACTTTTGGGCGGACGCCATTCGTGCCTTCCTCTCCATGTCCACCCGGCATCCACCGAACAGATTTTTTTTTCCCTTTCTTTCTTTCTTTCGTTCCTTCTCTTTCGAGAAACGTATCCTCGGAGGAAAGAGCGACGGGCACAACGCTCGTCTTCTGTAGCAACCTGCCTCGCCTGCCTGAGTAAAAGTGTAAAAGCGAAGGTGCACTCGGTGCACATCGCTCTCAAAAGGAAAGAGCGACCGCGTGAAGAAATTCCCGCCCCCTTCTTTCCCTGCCTCAGCCTTTTTGCCGTCCATCACTCCCCCCCTTCTGACCTCTGAGGCCTTCCCTTCCGTCACTCACTCTGTCGCTCCTTCCTCTTTTTTCTTTTTTGCTGTCTTTCTTCGCATCCAATCCACACCCCCCTTGTCCCCTTTTTCCTTTCCTCCTGCACCACCTTCTTTGCTGCACGCCCGCCTAGCTGCCTTACCGCCCGCCCCGAGCAACCAACAGTGACGCTTGTAAATCTCCTCTCCCTTGGCTCGTTTTTTTTACCTTTTTTTTTCTTCTTCTTTTTCTTTTAGCTCTTCCTGTTTTAGCCCAGAAGTAGTTCCCCTTTCTGCCTGCAACCTCGCCCATCCGTTGCCACCGCTGAGTTCATCGCCGTACCACTTTCACACCGTCTCTGCTGCTCACTCCGTGCTCCATCTCTCCCTTCCCTCGCCCGTCCCCCCTTCCCCTTTCTGCCTGTCCTTTTTCTGCCCCTTCCTGTTTGCTCCTCGTTGCTCCTTCCCTTTTCCCCTTCCCAACCACACGCATCCAACAAAAACAAACAAAACAAAAAAAGAACACCATCACACAAGGAAAGAACGACCCGACAAGCAGCTTCTCGCCACGAAAAAGGCACTTGCCCGTCGTTCACCTTCACCGTTCTCGCCTTCCTCCGTTGCTACAACCACCACCCAAATAACACAAACCGCCAGGAAGGAGTGATCGTCCGCATTAAAACTCCGCCCGCCCAAAAAAGAAGGAGCTGGGGTGGTACGTACGACAAACGACGAAACACCAGCAACCTTTTTTTTTTCTGAAGCATCCCCCATCCATCAGCCGCCTTCCACCTTTCTCCCCATCCGTTTCTGCTTCCTTTTCTCTTTTCTTCCACCCAACATTGAAAGCAGCATTCCTTACCGCCCGCGCTCAAACATCACCAACCATCGTCCAGCGTCCGCACGCTCCGCTCTCTCTCCCAAGAATCGAAATAAAACACTGCTAGCGAACTTGCATCGCCAAACCTACTACGTCGTACATCTGCACGCATTTTTATTTCCCTGCATTCCGCCCCTGCATCGCACAGCAAACGGACCATTTCGCAACAAACGAAAGAAGAAAAGCACTTCAAACGCTTTTGGCGCATAGGCAGAGAGATCCGGACATCCCTCGCCTTTTTCCCCTCCTTTGTTATCTCCTCATCGTCTCACACATCTCCGTTTCCCCCTGTTTTGTACCTCTTCCGCTTGTTTCTTATTTTTCTTATTTTCTTATTTCTTTTTATCCCTTCCTTTTACCAACCTTTTCACCTCCCCTTGATCGGTCCCTTGTGATCGCCCGATTGTCGTTCCAGCAACACAAATAGTACCGGCTGTCCCCCTCTACTCATCATGCCGTACAATACTCGTCGCAAATCGCTTTCGCTGCCGTCGCTGGGCATCCACGTTCCTGTTACGCACGCCGCTCGCGCTGCCGCTGCCGCCGCCGTTGCTGCCGCCGCAACCAAGTCAACCACCCCCAACACTGTCGCATCGCCAGTCTCCGCCTCCACTTCCTCAACTTCTTCCTCCAACACATCCTCCTCCTCCGCCCAACAACGGCAACTCACACCCGTCTCCGACTCTGCGACCAACATGGCGCCGCCCGCTACCACACCTTCGTCGTCCGCCTCGCCGAAGCGCACCTCCTCCGCATCGGATGCGCAACAGCCCTCGACCAAGCGGGCCAAGCGCAGCCATGGTGATGCTCCTTCTTCGACCACAAAATCCGCCGCCGTCGCGACACCTCCGCAGTCACCAAGACGCCAGGCTTCCGTCGAGATGGACTCGTCCGACGACGTCGAGGAGGTCGAGATTGACATGGACGAGGTCAACGACGACATTGTCGAGGCCGTCATAATCCAGCTCAAGTCCACCGGCAACCGCCCACACCTGATCAAGGAGCTGTCTGCCATCCTGATGCAGCAGCTCAAATCCGTTCAACAGTATGATTCTCCTGCTCCCGCATTTCCCCCGATTCCACTCTTTTTCCAGTTTTTTTTCCTTTTTTCTCGTCCCTGCTTTTTTTTTTCTTGCGCTCTCAGCTTTTAGCGCCTTTTCGTATTTCCCCTTTTAGGCGCATCTACTAACAGCATGGCTCCTCCCCTCTCCACAGGTCGGCAAATCCCTGCGCCATCATCTCGTCCCGTCTCGCGTCCTACATGAAGCGCGCCTGCTGGTCTGCCTCGAAAAACTGCCCTCTGACCAAGGAGCTCGAGAACATCCACCCCCGCCGCACCTACTACTTCTTAACCACCTGCCCGCACCTGCCGCTGCCCGATGCCTCGTCCGTCCACTTTATCGTGCCGCGCACCAGCATCGTCACGCCGCCGCTGTCGAGCGCCGCGTCCGGTTCCGAGGCCACCGAGGAGGAGCGCCGCCGCGAGCTGAGCCCGTCGCCCGAGGTCGACCTGTCCTCGCCCGAGTTTGACGACCTCGACGACGACATCCCGATGCCGGGCACGCCGGTCGCGCACCTCTCGCACCGCTACCCCCGCTACTCGCGCTTCTCGCGCTACCACCACGGCCACCACCGCTCGTCTGGCTCGTACTCGTCGCGCAACCACCGCGGCGCTTCCCCTCCGCTCGAAAAGGACGAGAAGGAGTTTACGCAGACCGCCGAAGGCCTCCAAAAACAAAAGCACGCCGGCAGCCGCTTCCTGCTGTCGCCCGCTGCCATCGCCGCCCAGGCCGCGCCCCCCTCGGCCGCCGCTGCGCATGCGCACAACAACGGCATGTTCCTAGACGACGCCGCAGGTCGCGAGGAGTCGCTTCTGTTCGGGTCGGAGATATTGACGTCGACGTCGTCGACGTCGCGCCACATTGAGCACTTTACGCTCATGACGAGCCCGGCCATGCGCCCCATGTTCTCGCTGGGCCCTAAGAGGGACCACGAGGCCGAGAGCTGGGCCAAGCTCGACAGCATGGTCAATGACTGGGACCGGTGCCCGGAGAACATTGAGCTCGACGAGCTCGATGGTCTCCTGGACGAGTTTTAATCTCCTCTCTTCTTCCCGAGATACCTCTTCTCTCATCTCTTTTCTCTCTTCTCTATTCTCTCTTTCTTTGTGTCTGGGGTGGGATACACAAAAAGCGGTGTAACGATTTATGTTCTTTCTGTTGCGATTTGATTTGACCTTTTTGCTGTTTCTGCTATTTTGAGGGGTTCCGGCGGTTTTCAAAAAATTGGGCATTTGGGACGTTTGTGTGGTATTTTTTTTCAACTGGGGATGAACCGGCGTCAAACTTTGGACTTGTGTGATTTATTGGGCAGTTTGGGTCTGTTTTTGTTATCTTTGTTTCTGTCGTCTACGACGTTTTGTCATTTCTCTCTCCTATTCTATGAAAACCTCTCTTATTTTCCCCCCCGGGGCTCGCTCTTTGAGCGCCCGGGTATCTTCTCTCATCTCCATCGCTTCCCCTTACTTTCTCCTCTTTTGCGTTGACCTTGTTCGTTATCTCTTCGGTTCTGTTTCGTCGTGTTCTCTATTCTCTTTCCTGTATGAGTGCGGTTAGGCCAAACAAAAGGATTAGATAAAGAGGTTTAGAGCGACCGGTGCGCTTCAAGAAAGACGGTGCTGGCAAAAGGATAAAGAGACGGTTCTACACAAAAAAGATGTCTGTCCTATATTTCTCTTGTCTTTCTTACAATGTATCTTGCGAAAGATGGTTTTCTTTTTTGTCTTTTTCTACTATTGTTGTCTCCTTGCCTTCTCCTGTACGATACGTTCTTCTCCGGATTATATCGATTTCCTTTCGTCACTAGAAGGACAACTGTCTTTTGATATAAAAGGGATCAGGGAATGGAAAGTGTGATAGAGAGAAAAGGGAGTAAACGAATGTGCTGTTGTTTGCGCGCTTTGTTTTTGTTTGTATTTATGCTCGTTAAAATATTTAAAAAGCGTTTGAATTTATTTACTTTTATTTCATTTTTACTTGCCTTTTCATGGCTTTTTTTTATGAAAAAAAATTACACTTTGAATTTCTTATGCTATTTTCTTCTTTCATTCACACACACAAAGTATTCTTTCACAGAAATACACAATGAAAGGAGAAAGATTGCATTTACTTTTCTACATAAAACCCAGATCCATCGTATTCGTCGTTGACCGTTCGTCCTCACCTTTCCACCTCATTTCTTCCCTGCCGCCTCCCGCATCCGCAGCTCGATCCGCCACAGCGTCCCAAACTGCAGCCACCCGGGCCGCTTCACCGACACCACCTCGAGGCCCGGCACGGCCTCTTGTGCCTGGGCCACAATCGCGGCCATGTCCCGGTTCCACCAGCAGCCAAAACGCGCAAAGTGGCGGCCCGCATACTGGTCTAGCAAAGAGTTGACCACGGACCACCCGCCGCGGCCGTGCTCCAGCAGCACAATCCGGCCCGTCTCGGGCTTGACGACGGCGGCCATGTTGGCGATCAGCACGACGGGGTCGGCCACGGAACAGAGGCCAAAGGTCTGGACGACGGTGTCGTAGTAGGCGGTCTTCGAGGTGGATGCAGACGGCAGCGGCAGAGGTTGCATAGCGTCGCCGCGGAAGAGGCGGACCTTGCCGTCGAGAACGTTGACCACCTCGGTACCACTCTTGGTACTGTCGTCAATGGCCGGTGCCTTCTTTGGGATCACGGCGGCCACGGCGGGCACGGTGACGCGCAGCTGCGTCCGGGCAATCCCCAGGGCTTCGCCCGACAGATCGACACCCGTAAACGATGTGATCTTGGACCGCTCCTTGTTGCCGTTCAGCAGGTCGGCCGTCGCGGTCGAGGACTTGATGTAGTCGGGGCTGAACACGGCCGGGTCCCAGAGGTAGTAGGCCACGTTTCGGCCGGTGCCGACGGCCACCTCGAGCACAGCGCCCGACGACCCGCTGGCCAGCTTCTTGCGCTCGTTCTTGATGCCCATGATGCGCTCCGGCACGTCTAGCGAGGCGTCAAAGGCCGCGGCGCCCACGGGTGGAAGGCCCGTGGGCACGGCATCGGGCGCGACCTCGGCGGCGTGCTGGTGGTCTTCGCGGCAGCCGCCCGTCAGGTAGGTGACGAGCAAGGGCATGATGTAGAAGCCGAGGACGCCGGCGGCCAGAGCCGCACCCACAAGGGGCAGCTTCCGCTGCGAGAAGAGACTGTCGAGGGCCTCGGGCTTCTCCTTCTTCCCTTGCTGCTTTTGTTGTTGCTGTTCCTGCTGCTGTTGCTTGCTCTGTTCCGACGAGGCGAACGGTGATGGCCGGTATGGCAAGGGCGCCGCACGAGCCTGAGGGATGCGGGCAGCCTTGTCCTTGCTAGACTGTGACAGTGATGAAGGCGGGAGAGAGTCTGCGGGTGGCGGTTTCGCTGCCGCTTTTTGACCGGGGGCCGGCGCTGGTCCTTTGAGTGGCCGCTTCAGTCGACGTGTTGTTGCTTGGAACAGAGTCCGTCTGCAGTCGTTGGGAGCGACATAGACATGCCCTGATCTAGACGTCGTGGTCAGACCCAATGTAGCCCGAGGATTGCCATTCCATCCCCGGGCCACCATCGCAGCGGTTCTCGAGCCGGTGACGCTCGCCATGTCGTTAGGCGATGAGATTGAGGACGACCAATGAAGCCGGTCTTCCTTCTCGTGAGATTGGCGCCAGCTACCGGCTGGTAGACAGTTTGTTTTTCTGTGGCCTTGCCAGACAATGCCGTATATACTGTCGCGGCTTTAGTCGAATGTGCTTCGTCTCTTAGGATAGCGAGTTGTATGTTCTCCCTGCCAAAGCTTGCTTCAATCGTCAAAGGTTTTTGGAGGTCTTTTCTCCAATCGTTGATCTCGAATTGTGAAAAGTGGGGTTCACCTGAACCTCCCTCCGCACACCTACAGGTATCGCCGAAACCTGTGACTTCGCGAGCAACCCGCCTAACTTTCCCACTAACAACCGACCCGTCATTCTGGGGAATTCACGCCTCGCGTTCTGCTGCCGCGCAACGTTCAACGAGTGACGGTGACGAGACAATTTAACGACCGAAAAAAATGGCATCTGCTCCGTCGGAAAAAGACCTGCAGGAGCTCCTCCGCCTGCTGACAACAACGCGGAAGCTGCCCATCTTGCAGGCGATGACGCAGGTGAAGGCGTTGCAGGCCGCCAATCTGAGAAGGTGAGTCCGTTCCAAGTAGCGATATAGAACAATGAAACCCTTCGTATCGTCTTGTTCTAACACACAATGCAGCATCCAGCAAATTGCTGAGGCACCGCCGGATGTCGTCAAGGACGCCATCAAGGATGCCGCGGCCGCCAAGTCGCTGCAGACCAGCTGCAAGACGGCCCTCAAAAAGATGGCCGCAGGCGGCAGCGCCGCCGGAAGCAAACGGCCGGCGTCTTCAGCCGGGTCGGCATCGGCCAAACGGGCGAGGCAGTTGGACGGCACGGCTGCCGCCGCGAGCAGCAGCAACTTGTTTCTGGGCCCCGAGCCGATGACCGCCGCCGAGCTGGAGCGCTCGCTCGAGCTGCCCGTGTTTGTGCCGGCAGACGAAGGAGAGGACGAGGCACGCATCGCGTCCACCGTCCTCTTGACCAACCGCGCCCCGCTCGTCCTGGCGTTTGCCGTCGAGCTGCTCCGCTACACTATGCCGGAGCAGCCCGTGTCGAGCCGCCTCAGTCTGGCTCAGGCCGTCGTCAGTGCCAACTCGCGGTCCAAGGCCACGAGTCTCGGCATGGCGTGGGCGCGCGGGCCCAGTGCCGACGACGCCGGCTGGGGCCAGGGCCAGCCGCGCGTGCGCATTCTGGGCCGCGAAGTGGCCGTGCTCAAGCGCAGCGGGTACACCTGGAAGGGCGACGAAGAGGAGGAGGACGGTGATGACAAGGACAAGGCGCCTGGGACAGGTGAGGCAACTGCACAGGTGGCTGAGGCTGACGCCGCCAAGAAGACCAATGGGCCACCTCCGGGAAGCACACCACAGGTCCACAATGCCCTGTCGCAGCCCGCCACCGGCATCTGGTCGACCAGCCAGACCATCTCCCTCAAGGACTCGACTTTCGTCGCGCGCGCGACCACCATCACCGACCCGGCACAGCGCGCGGGCCTGCTCCGCTCGCTCATGGAGACATACCCCAAACTGTTGACGGCGACGCACAACGCCTGGGCGTACCGCGTCCGCAGCACCAGCAGCGACTACGCCAACAGCGTGCGCCAAGACTCGTACGACGACGGCGAGACCGGCTGCGGCGACTTGATGCTGCGCGTCCTGCACGAGCTCGGCGCCGTCGACACGCTAGTCGTGCTGACGCGCTGGTTCGGCGGCACCATGCTGGGGCCGGACCGCTGGCGGCTCATGCGCAACTGCGTGACGGGCGTCATGGCGGAGCGGTTGCGCCGGACGGGTGCCGACGTGGCCCTGGGTGGCGAGGCGGCCTGGGGCCTGGACCTCGAGGCGATGCGCGAGCAGCAGGAGGCGGGTAGCGGCGGTGGTGGAAGCAGCAACAACAGTGCCGCCTCTCGGTTCAAGCACGGCCCCAGCTCGGGCTTGACGTCTGTCGTGGGTATGCCCATCCACCGGCCCGAGGGGGCCCGGCAGTACCTCATGCGGAGCTTTGCATCGGCCAAAGATGCAGGGCTGGCTGGTGACGGCTCGGCACCAGAAACAACGCCAACAAAAAGGAAAAAGACGGCCAAGGCCATGGACGCCGAAAAGGAAGAGAATCTGGGGCTGCTCCTAGGCGCCCTGCGCATCGTCTATGACAGCTGGGCCGACCACATCACGGCCGCCGAGCTCGACCGCCGGGCCTGGGGCTGGTATGTGGCCGTGCGGCCCGACGTCGACGCTGGTCCCTCCGGCTGGGGGGCCAAGGGCGCTGTCAAGCTCAAAGACATTCTAGCTCTTCGGCGGACAGAGACGTGAGAGCCTTCGGTGCCTCTATGGTTGACTGAAAGGGTGAAAATGCAACCCTTTCCAAGTCGAATCATGCATGGGTCGATATCACCCCTCTTCTCCCCCAAGTCGTATGATATACGAGTACGGAATACCACACACCGTCCCAGAGCGCTGGGTCAAGATGCTGGTATGGAAGATTTTCTTTCGTGTATCAATTGCAACATACTAGCTTCTGTTATTATTAACAGGAGTCTGTGTTGTACAATTGGGATTGCAGTGGTGATGCGTGCGAAAGAGAAGAGGTCTTGAAGCGGCCCATAGAGTCGCATCCTGGTTCGAACGAGTCTGTATCGTTCACGTGCGCCGCGATACAACCCCCCAAAACCAGTGCCGGGTCGCGGACACAGACTTGCCTGCCGCGATCAGTGTTTTGCGTGACGAGAATCAAGGGGTTTGCTCTTTTCCATGCCTGATTTATCCCTGTCAACACGCCCGTCACAGATTGGCATGGACTGTTTCTCGCTTCTAGCATTGCATGGTGGCGTTCAAAGGCTGAGAATGTCTTGTTGAGGAGGATGGGAAACGGCCAAAAGATGGAAAAGAGCGCAAATGCCATAATAATGAAGGAAATGCAACGTACGACGTACATGAAATGAACTCGGCAAAGGGCATGGAGCGGGTATTGGTGATAGTAGGACAACCTTCCTCGCTCTTTCCTATAGAACGATCAACCAAAACTACAATTACTCTTGGAAGGTCCAGCTTGCGTCGCTCTTTCTTTTTTTTAACGTTTGCAAAATAGGGGCAACTTTTGGGTTGGGAAGGAGCTACCACGATGTGTGCGGCACGCAAAAGAAGGAGCAAACATGCATGTTTCCCGAATTCCCCAAAAATATGCTGACCGAGCTGATCCCCTCCTCCAGTCCCATCTTCCCAGTTGTATTTGTTCCTTTTCTCGCACGAGAGGCACATGAGGCATCCTACTAACTGGATGCCCTTTATGTTGTGCAGACGAAATGCAGACAAGGTGAGAGAGACGATGCAAAAGGGACGAGAAAAAGAAGCAAAGCCGGCTTAACGACAGAAAACGAAAGCACGTTTGGGTCACTGAGGAAAAGGTGGTGTGTAGGTTGGTGTGTAGGTCCAAATCCGCCAAGGCATGTTCTTCGTGGATGCGGAAAGGTTCACCGAGAGTCATGTCTCGTTTTTGCTGACCATACAGAGATTCCTGCAGACCCCCCTCTCAGACTGACCAGCTGTGCTTTCTTCCTGCCACCAAGCAAAGAATGAGACACACTCTGGGTGAGCTGAGAGGTCTGGATTTGCTTTTTCTGAGACTCGAATTCTTCAAGACATTGAAGTCATTAAGGTGAGACCTGGTCCATATCCTTGGCATACAGACGATACTTACACAAGCTCCCCTGCTCTCCGCCACACCTTATCGACCAAGCCAGACCTTATTGAGATGAACTGAACATGAGGGCTGCACAGATGCACAAAATACCGTTTCGTTGCAGTGCGAGAACTGAGAGAACCCCTGCTCATTCGCTGACCATTCGCAGCCGCACGCCCACAAGCATATGCCGCCACACTCTCTTTGCCTTTCTTCCCACATGGCATACGACGTTTTGCAAGTGACGACATTCACGAAGGAACACAATTTGACCGGCCCTTCAGGATTGCAGTTTTAATTTTCTGAGATGTGACGTCGCTTCAGCGTGGCTTACGGAGTATTGGCTTGGCCTTTCACCGATCGTGTCTGTTGGCTTACACCGTTCCATCTGCGCAGCTGAAGGTTGCAGCTATCTGATTTGGAGTTGAGAACACTGCTAATACGAGCACCTTAGACGTACTTGTACAACACTACCTATCCCGCGTCAACTACCACTACCACATCCTGTCTCCCCAGAAGTTCCTCTACGATTACACGCAATGGTGGAAAGACGGCGAAAATCGAAACCCTCCTTCGGCTGAGTTGACTTGTTTGATTCTCTGTGTCTGTGCTCTCGCCGCTCAGACGCTGCCTCCAGCTACCAAAGAGGAAATCGAAGCCGGATCCAGCCAGCCCATCCAGGCCCTCTCCGAACGTTTTCATGACCAAGCTCAACGACTTGGAGCCACAGTCCTCCTTGGGAAAGGAGGCTTGACACAAATCCATCAGTTGATGATGGCCATTCTTTGGTCCCGGTTTGAATCGCGGTGGGCCGAATCATGGCATAGCCTTGTTGCGACCATCCACGAAGTACAAGATCAAGGTAAGTCTTATTGAACGAGAGTGATGAAGGAAGGTATCAAACGAATATGTGAACTGTGAATTAGGCTTTCACCTGGAGCACCGACTGCAGGGCCTGAACGACATTGAAAAGGACGCAAGGCGCCGAGCCTGGTACACTCTTTATATTTGGGATTGGTAAGTTAATACCCGGTGTTTATTTGTGCCTCAATAAAAAGGGGTGCTATGAAAATATTGACATACGCTACAAGCAAGCATCAACACTATTCGTTCGCCCTCTTATTATCGACTACAACACCTGCACAGTTGCTTCGCCATCTTTAAAGGTAGATGGCCGGGATGTTCGAGACTGCGAAGAAGACTATGTACAATCGCCCTTCGGCTCCATGATGCTCCAGGGCGAGCTGGCTTGTATCGTTATCCGACACAGTGGAGTTCTCGCCACCGCTCTGTCGATTGACGTTGCAAAGGCCGTGGAGATGCAAGTCCGCGGCTGGACGCACCGACTGCCTCGCCCATACGACATGCACAGTCCACACTCGGAGTTGGATGCCAAGTGCCACTGGCTGATGCCTCAGAGAGTCTTTCCCCATACGCTGGCCTACGCCTCACTGTCGCCGTCCTGAAGCCGTTCATTGTCAAGGCGGCCTACCGCCAGTTGCCGGAAGAGGAGTCGGCTTGCAATCAAGGTATCGAAGCCGCCATCAGTCTCATACAGATGCACCAGAGACTGTTTGACCCTCTCTACCTGGAGGGTGTAGAACACAACTTTCTTCCCTTTGCCGTGTCCAGCACGGCAGCAATTCTGTGCCAGGCTGTCATGAACGACGTTGACAGTACACTCGCACACCGGCCCGAGGTCCCTGACTGCATTGGCACTACTCTAGACATGCTCGATTACTTGTCAGCGGAGTGGCCGGCCGTCAGAGCGTACAGAACTCTGCAGACGCTGGCCCAGCAGCTGCCTCTCCACCCCGAGGAAAAGGCGACAATTGCGCGAAGACGGCAGAATAGCAGCCTTGCACTGCAATATGAACCCCTAAAAGGCCAGCAGTAGTCACCCCTCCAGCAGTTTGGGTCTCAGCCTGGGAACGGAGACGGAGCAGGACTTGGGTTTGGCAGCCTTTCTGACATGGAGGTGGCACCTCCGCTCCTGCCGGCGGACTCTGGACAGCCACAATGCTTTGGGATGTCTTTCGAGGGAGGCAGTAGCGTTGGAGACTTCCACTTGGACGGCTTGGGCTGTTTGATCGCGTGGCCGAGTTTGTTCCAGAGTCACGAGTATTTGGCGGTGCAGGGGTCGATTGTCAACCTGTCCGTGGAGGGGTGATCTGAAGGTCCATCTTCGTTTTTCCTCTTTTCATATTAACGTCATGTTTTGTCGTTGTTCTTGCCTTTTTCTTTTCTTCCGGCTTTGGAAGCTGGCAATACTTGAAAGTGGTGAGATGTTTATTTACTCACCAACATTTGGCTTGAGCCACAGCTCTATTTTTTCTCTGCCATTTCTGTATTTTCCATGTTACATCTTGTTTCTTTCTTTTGATTTTCGTTCCCATTTTCATTTTCATTTTCACTCTCAATTAAATCTTGGCTTGACTGCTGTTGTTTCCGCTTGACCGTTTTCTTTCGGCTCCTTGTCCCGGGCGAACGTTCTAACCAACGGACCAGAGCGAAAGGTGCCCGCCGGACGTCGGGGAGGGTTTCCGCGGTCGGACAAAGACGTTAGAGACGATAATACGAGCGACAAGCGACGCGCTGACGGAGTTGGGCAAGTCAGCGCGGACGACTGACACTTTCAGCTGCCAATCCTGCCAAAACGGTTCCACCGCCCACAGGCGACACGTGACCATATCGGCTTCGACCCCCACTACCATGACGGCTTGCTTCGGTAAAACGTTTCCTACGATTGGCTGGCTGGGACGAGGCCACCGACTCGCCTCGGTTCTGAGAAGAAAACGAGCGGGCCCCAGGCCCTGTTGGTCTCGGGTTCTTTGGGTGTTTGCCAAATTTTCGCTCCTTGTGCCGCTGGGGTCGCAGCGCGTTCGGCGCAAACCAGCGAGGATTGACCACCACCACGAAAAAAAACGAAATAAAGACGTCACCACCCTCGTCCACCCCCCGTTCAGTCTTGCTCCCAATCTCAACAGCATCGAATCGCCAGATCGTGGACGGGTCCTTCCTTCGACCCAATTGCCCTTTGCAAGCTATCTACGCTATCAATTAAAGCTGTTCCTGGCGCCAGCGTCGCGCGAACAAACGGTCGAGACAAGACGAGAAAAGAGAAAAGAGAGAAAGCTCCATTTTGGAAGCTCGTCGAGCTGTCGCTTTTCGTCTGCGATCTCATTGGTCTCTTCGGCCCATGGTTAGGCGTGGTTAAGTGTGGACAAGGTGTGGACAGGGTTCTTCCACTTTGGCACATTCCGGCTCCTCGCCCACCTCTGGAGAAGAGGAGACACCACACACAAAGACCAAGTCCGGAATAGGCGAACCGGGCGGCCATGCAATAAATTTGCATTTGCATTCTGACTCGATTGCTTTTTTCTGTCGTGCTTTCATTGAACCATTGAAGGGTTTTCAAACACAACGGGCGTTTTCCAAAAGCTTTTCCGCCACCTTGTGACTCCCGCTTCTCGACACGCACCCACCAGTCGCAATACCCGAGGAACCACAACCACACTACACAACATGTTCACAGCAGCTACGGCATCCAGCGGCCCTGCTGTCGCGGTGCGCGTCTGCTGGACGGCGGGCGGCCGCAGAGCTGTCCTCTCGACCATGCAGGTCGCCAGCGCAACGCCTGTCGCGGCCCCGCAGCGCTCGGCCTCGGGCCCGGCCCCGAACGGCGCAGTCCGGTGGAACAGCAGCGCGCTGCGTCGCACAGCTACCCCGGCGACGACGCCCTCACCGCGCCGGTGCCACGCCTCTTCTCGCTACAGCCACAACAGTACGCAGTCGTCAAGGCGGCCGCGCCTCGCAACAACCTCCTACAACAGCCCCACCCCCTACTACGCACAGACACGATTCTTCTCCGAGAGCCGGCGGCGGCGCATGGCCGACGTCGTCGAGGACGAGGACAGCTTCGACCCCCAGAGCATTGAGCGCGAGAGCGACATGGTGGACGTGTGCATCATTGGCGGCGGCCCCGCCGGCCTGAGCGCCGCCATCCGTCTCAAGCAGCTGGCCACCGAGGCCGGCAACGAGGACTTCCGGGTTTTGTTGTTGGAAAAAGCCGGCGAGCTCGGCGCGCACACCATGTCCGGCGCCGTCATCCAGCCCGACGCCATCAACGACCTCATCCCCAACTGGCTCGACGAGGACAACCCGGACCGCTTCGAGTACGCGACGCCCGCCGGCAACGACAGCATGAAGTTCTTGACCAAGACCAAGGCGTTCCCCCTGCCCATCCCGCCCCAGATGCACAACCACGGCAACTACATTGTCAGCCTGAACCAGTACGTCAGCTGGCTGGGCGCGCGCGCCGAGGAGGCCGGCGTCGAAGTCTACCCGGGCTTCGCGGCGTCCGAGGTGCTGTACGCGGCCGACGGCAGCGTGTCGGGCGTGGCCACCAACGACGTCGGCATCGGCCGCGACGGGAAACCCAAGGAATCCTTTGAGCGCGGCATGGAGTTCCACGCGCGCGTCACGCTCTTTGCCGAGGGCTGCCACGGCAGCCTGACCAAGCAGGTCATCAAGAAGTTTGACCTGCGCCGCGACAGCGACCCCCAGACCTACGGGCTGGGCATCAAGGAGGTGTGGGAGGTGCGGCCCGAGGTCTTTGAAAAGGGCAAGATTGTGCACGCCATGGGCTACCCGCTGCCGTACGATCTGTACGGCGGCGGCTTCATGTACCACTTCGGGGACAACCTGGTGACGCTGGGTCTGGTCACGTCGCTCGACTACAAGAACCCCTGGCTGTCGCCCTACAACGAGTTCCAGCGCATGAAGCAGCACCCGCTGTTCCGCTCTGTGCTCGAGGGCGGCAAGTGCATCTCGTACGGCGCGCGCGCCATCGTTGAGGGCGGTCTGCAGTCGATTCCCAAGGTGGCCTTCCCCGGCGGCGCCATCATTGGCGACTCGGCCGGTTTTGTCAATGTGCCCAAGATCAAGGGCACGCACAACGCCATGCGGTCGGGCATGCTGGCGGCCGAGGCCGCCTGGAACGCACTGAACACGGGCAAGGAGGAGGCGGTGGACGCCGACAGCGCGGCGGCGGCCGAGGCTGAATCTGCGGCCGAGGACGAGGATGGCCAGGCGACGGTCCGCGGCGACACTGTGTTTTTGTACGAATACGAAGAGGCCCTGCGCAACTCCAAGATCTGGAAGGAGCTGCACGAGGTCCGCAACATGCGCCCCTCCTTCCAGACGCCCCTCGGCATGTTTGGCGGCGTCCTGTACTCGGGCATCGAGGCCATTGTCCTCAAGGGCCGCATGCCCTGGACCCTGCACCACCGCCACAGCGACCACGAGACCACCAAGCCCGCCAGCCAGTACAAGAAGATTGACTACCCCAAGCCGGACGGCGAGATTACTTTCGACATTCTGACCAGCGTGTCGCGCACGGGAACCAACCACGAAGAGGACCAGCCCGTCCACCTGCAGGTCAAGGACTGGGAGAAGCACACCGCTGAGACGTACCCCGAGTTCCAGGGCCTGGAGAACCGCTTCTGCCCGGCCGGCGTCTACGAGTACATTGAGGACAACACCAAGCCCGAGGGCGTCCGCTTCCAGATCAACTCGCAGAAGTAAGTCAACCCCATCGCCGCACTTGACTAAAATAGATCGTCCTACTAACACCTCTAGCTGCATTCACTGCAAGACGTGCGACATCAAGGCGCCCAAGCAGGACATCAACTGGCAGGTGCCCCAGGGCGGCGAGGGTCCCAAGTACTACATGACATAAGAGGGAGAACAAAGAGGGAAGGAGTAAAAAACATACTCATTTATCTTGTTTACTTTTTTGTTCACTGCATATTCATATCGGAGACAACGGGGTTGGCTGCCTGTTTTGATAGAAAAGAAAAATATACGTTCACACTCATTGCCGCTCCTGAAGAAGAAGATCAATATAATAGCTTGGTGTATCTTGGTTTGACTCGGTTTGAGAGAGATGGTGGCTCTGCTGGCCAAACCAACGTCTGGCTTCAAACGCACAACGTCAAACACTTGTTCAACAAATGCCTGGTCGAGAAGCACAAGTAACCGCCCGCAGGACGAACAAAGACAGCCGTCGAAAAGGAATGGAAGGAAAGGACGAAAATCGAAGCCGGAACGTCGGTCTGCTCGTGACACAGATGTTACGCGGCGGCGTCGCGCAGGACTCTGCTCGAAAATAAAAGAGGAGGTGGTGGCAAACAACACAGTCTCCTTGGACCGCTCACTTGTTTGATAGGACCCTCTCTTCGTCGAAGGCCAAGCTTGGACGACGAAGAAATGGCAGGTTTAGCCTGCTGGCTAGCCGCCTCTCGCCTCCCACCTCTCACCTCTCGCCTCTCACACTGCAGGTAGCCGTGTCCAGCCGTTGGACAAAAGAAAACAACGCCTGCCCCCTCCACCGCCCTTTGCTGGATGCGATGTCTCTGCCTACCTGATGACAACCGTAAGCCACAGTGGGCAGCTGGCCAGCTTTGGGAGTTGTCAAATATCGTTTGCGTGTAGTGGGGTGCTTTATTCGCTCAGAGTCCAGAAGGATACGAAGACGGCAGTTCTGTTTGTTCAACCGGTTTTGAGGTGCATATGCAATGCATGTTTCTTTCCAAGACAAGAAACGAGAAACGCTGGGATGAAGACACGAATGAGAAAACGAGAACGAATCAAGAGCACCAACGAAGGGGAAATAAATAAAAAAAGACCAAAAAACCAAAGAGGCTGCAAGCACGGAATGAGTCACGATGCATGACTTTGAACTATCGCATGAAAAAGGGCTGCAAAGCAAGGCTGGGAGAAGAGACGTGGTTGGAGGGGTGGGATGCAGAAATGCAAGGAAAGTCAGTGTGGTGTTCTGTGGGCAAGGGGCTTGCAGCTCAGCGGCGCAGAGCCTCGGGCGTGAGCAGATGTGCAGTAGGTGGGATGCAAAGGGTGCAAAGTACCTGTACATCCAAGGGGTGAAGGATCCTTGAGATATTGACTGTGACCACCACTCACCCCTTTTTCGTGATAAGGGATGAGGAAAAGGGGGGATGACGAAAAAGAACAGGAAAAAGAAAAGAAACACGAGGGGCAAGAAAGAAAAAGAAAAGAAAAGAGAAGAACAGGTAAAGATTGAGTGTGTTAGAGTGAGGAAAAAATAAAGAAAAAAGAAACGAGAAGAGGATGTCGAAGGCGCTGTAGGAAAAAAAAGCAAATATATCGTAAAGACAGGTTGAAGCCACGCGGGGGGATTTTGATGTCTGGTGATGAGAGACAAGAAAGATGATGAGAAGAGGGAGAGTGAGAGAGAGGAACGGTGAAGACAAAAGAGGGAAGAAAAGACAAGAGAGGGAGAACGTCGAAGATGTTGTCGCAGATGAAGACACCGGCCCGTTCGCGAGACCACGTCGCGCGGAAGGTGCGCTCGAGAGCGACTGCCCCTTTTCCATTTCCGCCTACCATCCATCACACAATAGCGTCTTCATGATAGCAGTTTCAGGGGGAAAGAGCGTCCGTGATGCGAAGCGCACAATGCAAGGCTCGCGGGAGGAGGCACGAAGTACTGGTACAAAACAGGGCGCAACTTGTTAGCTCTCACTTTATGCACCCCTAAACGGTAAGGAGCACCGGTAAGGAGCACCCTTTGCCTTCCCCCTGCCGTCGCAGGCCGTCGTCGCCCAGGCAGCAGCTCTCACGAGAAGAGACAGAAAGAGCGAGGGAGCCTGCGCATTGTCTGATTGGGTGCGCAAGCTTGTCTGGTTCAAACCAGCCTCCTGGACCAATCAGCGGATGCGACGGCCCACCATCACAACAAAAAAGGGAAAGAGCACAAACCACACCCAAAGTGGGCCCCTGTCACAGCAACACACACCTCTTCTCTCATCCCCTGCCCTTCCCCAGCCATTTTTGCATTTTTTTCTTGCGTTTTATTTAATTCATTTTTATGGAGACGTTCCCCCCAGGGCCCTGTGTTTTTGTGTCGCTCTTACACTGAGAGCAACTTCCACCGGCCTGTACGGAGTAAAACGCATCTCATAGGCATACATAAGAACAACACAGCTCCCACTTGGCTCGCCGCCTGCGCCCTGGCTTCGAATGGAGCTTTGCGATAAGCTGTTGAGAGCTACCCATCTAGGCCCTCATTGACGTAACTGCCTTTTTCTTTGCGCAGTTGGGTCGATCTTCTTATTTTTTTCTTATTGTTCTCAATCCGCCCACGTGGTTCGTCACTTCCTCACAGCCTCCTCACACCGGGACGCACCGTCCTCGTCCTCACTGTCCCTCACCGACGCGCAGTCCCTCTTACACGGAAGCTGCACATCTCCACACCGAGCAACGACAACAGTCGCTCCTTCCGTTTTGGCAAACGACGTCAACAAAACAAGAACCGGTCACCTTCCTCCCACTTCACCTTCTCTTGCCGTCATATCTCTTCCTCTCTTTCTCCTCGTCACTTCAAGCACGCCTGACATAAAAGGCATCGGCTTCCACCTCCAACTCTCGTCTCCCCATCTCTTTTCTCCCTTAACTGCACTTCGTCTACCCGACTCCCCCATTCGATTTGCAGCAGGGCCTCCAAAAGTAGAACGGGAGCGAACAAAACAAAAGCGAAGCTCGTGCATATTCTGTTGAAGTGACCCCGAACTTCTGTTTCTCTGTTGTCGATTTGTTTTCCCGCACATCGAGACACTCTCCAAGCATACACCCCACGCGCCTCATCTCATTTCTTGACTGGTGAGGGTCATCTGATCGACCTCCGACACTCGTCCGCTCGATCTTTCGACTCTGACAGTTCAACGTCATCGACAGAGCTGCGCTGCTGGGAGAGACATTGACTTGTTTATCTCCCACTTTTTTTTTGGTAAGCTCTCATCCGTGCTATTCGCAGTCGCAGTCGCATTTGCAGTCGCATATTGTCTTCCAGCTTCGTCAGTGGGCGAGTGGTGGCCAAGGTGGCCAAGCTATCACGATCCTATGGTGTGAGGCGCGTTCGTTGCCTCACCATATTCGCCACCTTCAAACTTGGGGAGGCCTCGCCTCCACACTGCCGCCACGCCACATTTGCTGGGACATATCAAGTCGAGTACCGAGTGTTAACATTTCATGGTTTCACAGATCTCGTTCTACAAATTCTCTCTTCTCGCTCTCACACCTCCCTCCTCACATTACCAGACTTTCAAATATGGAAGCATTTCACACACATCCCGTGAACGCGCTGCAGGCGATGGCGTTCACGGCGCCCGGGTCGCTCTCGTTTCCCGGCGGCCATACCGAGCTCACGCCACCACACGACTCGTTTGACGGATCGGCAGCCGACAGCAGTCAAAAGACGACGGCGACGACACAGCCAGGGTCCGCCGAGAGTTCGTTTGGGGCCGGCGGCTCGGATGGTGCAGTGGGAAGCGGTGTGGTGACGCCGGTCACGCCGGCCGCCACGCCGTCTGCGGTGACGAGCGGGAGCGGCCTGGTCCCGGTGCTACAGTATGTATAACGTTGCGTTGTTGTCACTATTAAAGGAGGAAAAACAGTTGTGCTCACCTGCAAGGAATATCGTCGCTACGGTCAACCTGGACTGCCGGCTGGATCTCAAGACCATTGCTCTGCACGCGCGGAATGCAGAGTACAACCCAAAGGTACGACTGGGCTCATTGCGAGGTGTAGGCCCAGCTCTTTGTTACTAACACGATACAGCGTTTCGCGGCTGTCATTATGCGGATCCGCGATCCCAAGACGACGGCTCTCATCTTTGCCAGTGGAAAGATGGTCGTTACCGGTGCGAAATCCGAAGACGACAGCAAGCTGGCGTCCCGCAAGTATGCGCGGATCATCCAGAAGCTGGGGTTTGATGCCAAGTTCACCGACTTCAAGATCCAGAACATTGTCGGCTCATGCGACATCAAGTTCCCGGTCCGGCTCGAGGGCCTGGCCTCGCGGCACCACAACTTTAGCTCGTACGAGCCGGAGCTCTTCCCGGGCTTGATTTATCGCATGATCAAGCCCAAGGTCGTGCTCCTCATCTTCGTCAGCGGCAAGACGGTGCTCACGGGCGCCAAGGTCCGCGAGGAGATCTACCAGGCGTTCGAGATGATCTACCCGGTATTGCAAGACTTCCGGAAGGTGTAACCGTGCCTTGCCACAATCGACGTTTACGATTCGACGTTTCAATTCTGCTATTTTTTCTGCTCTTATTTGTATTTTACTCGCAGCATGGCCTCGGCGTTGGTACGATGTGCACAAACACACGAAAGGAGTTACGGAAAGGAAAGGTTTACGACATACATGAGGTTGGTTTTACGTCCGTTTTAATTTACTGCTTTCTTCTTTCTTCACTGCATGGAGCGTTGAAGGATAAACAAGTCGTGGCATTACGGAACCGCATGGGTATTCTCATCGATACGTTAAGCTTCTCTTTAAATACACAGCCAATTATCGTCTACTACAAGCAAGCAACAAGTGTGCGCCTGTGTCCATTATGTACAACATGTGGTGTCTATGCCGAACTCTTCGACAGCTCGTCCCGTAACAGAAGACCAGGCTTGCCGCCGCGGCTGCCGTCTTCCGTAACCACCGTCGCCCAGCCGAGGCCGGTCGTGTCCTGGGCCGCCTGCCGCCGCCACGCCCACTTGTCTGCAAAGGCGGCCGGCCGTTGGCCGACGACACAGTCGACCACCTTGTCACCGAGGACGGGCAAGAACTTGAAAGCGTGCCCGCTGCCGCCGGTGGCTACAAACAGACCCTCGTAGCCCGGGTGGTAGTCGACGAGGAAATCGCCCGTCGGCGTGTCCGTGTACCAGCAGATGCGCGTCTTGGCAAATGGCCGATCGACCAGCCCGGGCAGCGGCACCATCTGGCGCAGGCCGCGGCGCAGGTCGGCGGCGCCCTCGGCAGGGATGTTGAGCTGCGGGTCGTCGAGGTGTGTGAGCGGCTTGGATGCGCCACCGGCTCCTGGGGAGGTTGGGTTGATGTATCCATACGCGTGCCGTGCCACCTTGAGCTCGCGACTGTCGGGGGCCGGCGGGATCACAAACAGGCCCGTCGTCAGGTTGAGCACGACGGGCATGGCGGCGACACGCGCGTGCTCCTCCTCGCTGGCCAGCGGCACATATCCGAGCACCTGGCCCGTGGCGGCCAACGATCCAGCCAAGGTGGTCCCACCGACCAGCGACTCGGTCCAGGCGCCCGTTGCGGCGATTGTCAGGTCCGCCGTCAGCCGCCGGCCGTCATCGAGAAGCACGCCCACTACTCTCTGGGAGGTTCCGGTGTCCTCCGTCTCGAGCGATGCCACCCGGCCCCGCACAAAGCTAACACGCCCTGCCGCTTGCACGCGCCTCTGGAACCAGGCCATGCTGGCAGCCGCGTCGGCCCAGCCGCTCGCGCCGTTGAGGTAGCCCCAGTCGCCCGTGGTGCCGCCCGTGCCGACGACGGCGCGGATGGCCTCGGGGCTCGGCAGCTCTTTAAGCTTGGTGGCCAAGTAGGCGTCCTTGGCGGCCAGGGCCTGCACATTGGCCCAGCTCTCGCGGACGTAGTCCATGCCGGACTTTTTCTTGGACATCGATGGGTCCTTCACCTCGGTATCGGTCTCGTCTGACGCATCCGCCACCACGACAAGTCCGCTCTCACGGTACCGGCCGCCGCCGCCAATGTAGTCCTCGTCGCCACCCCCCGCATCGCCCGGCCGCTTGGCCCCCCGCCAGTAGGCCTGCGCCTCGTCGGCCAGCGCGGCATACGCCGGATCGGCATAATCGGCGCGGATGATGCGCGACGAGTCGATGCTGGCGGCGTCGCGGGCCGGGAAGTGTTTGGTGTCGTCCTCCTCACCTCCTTCTTCACCCGATCCGCGGTCCACCACAGTAATGGTCGTGTTGGCAAACTCCGGTCGTCGGCTGAGCGCCTCGGCCGTGCCCAGGCCGAACACGCCACTCCCCAGGATCAGGACGGACGCAGGTGGTGAGAATGTCATTTTAAGGGCGTGGGTGTGTGTACAAGGAGGATGACGTTTTGACGATAAGTGGGCCTGCCGTCTCGTTCGAGTCGTTTGAGTCGTTTCCGTCGTATTCTTTTGTCTTCTTTCGTACTCTGTCGACTTGTTTGTCTTGTCGTTTGACGTCCTTTTTGTCCTGGAGGGCCGTGCTCCTTTATACCCGTGGGTAGATTGTCCGTTACGAAAAGCAAACCCACTCTTTCGAACGAGGCCATGCTTCGAGAAGATGCCGTCGACATCGGGAGCTAACGTCCAAGTCCAGCGTGCTGCATGCGATCGTCCCCTCTCGGATGAGCGACCGCGAGGCCAATTGGTTGAGGTAGTGGGCTCAATTGTACAGACTCCCCGCAGTGGATTGACGTTCCTGGCCTCGCCTGGCCGCTGCTAGCCGTTGGGGAAGGAACGCCCAGGAAGGTCCACTAAAAAGCTGTCCTCTAGGGTTCTTTCCCAAGGCTTGCCTGTACGGCTTTGTCCAGCGCGAAATGGCAGGCACGCCAAGTGCGTGTAGGGGCCCCGAAATAGCGAATCGCGATTTCGCAACATCGCCTGCAAAACGAGAGCTTCCATTCAGCCAGCGCATTTTGCCAACAACGACGCACCCTCGACACGACGAGACACCCACGACGAACCACGATGCACCATTTATCATAGCGACTCTTACCTCAATGGCAACAACAGTAAACAGACAAGCGTCTGCGAGACCCCCCTGACGCGCCTTCACCTGAGAGCGACCATGTCGAACAACAACAACAACACCTTCAACGTCCGCTTCCCGGCGAAACAGTCTACGAAAAAGTCGATATTCGAACGGCAGCGTGCCGAGGCCGAGGCGAAACGCCAACGGGAAGCGGCCGAGACGGCCGCCATTTACGAGGACTTTGTCAAGAGCTTCGACGATGGCGGTAGCAGTTCGTCGACAACTGCTGCGACTCAGCACCAACAAGCCTTCTCCTCCTCCACACCCCAGCCCAAGGGCGGCTCAACTGTCAGCGCCACGGGCGGTCGGAGGCACTTTAGCATACCCTCGTCCGGGTACGGGGGCCACCGAAACAGCGGGCCAGGCAGTCTCGGCGGCGGCAGCAGCAACAACAGCCGGCACACAGACCAGCGATCCCGCGATGGACGGCCCAGTCGGCTGAGCGACGTACGCACCCGCCTTGCGTTTGGCGACGACGACGACGACGATGACGAAGATGGTGAGGCCAAAAGGAGGGCCGGCGACAGCGAGGAAGAGGGCCAGATCGTCGAGGACGACGGGCCCCGAAACAACGCCTCGGTCATCGTCGACCGCGCCGAAGAGAAGGCCACCTCCAAGCCGACCATACGCCTCGCCAACATGCCGCCCGGCACGTCGCCCGCTGCCGTCAAGGCCCTGGTGGTCGGCAGCAGCCGTCTGTCCGTCGATGCCGTCCGCATTCTGCCGTCATCCAACACCACGGCTGCTACAGACCGTAAGTCAGTCGCGGCGATCGTCACGCTGGCGGCCGACACTGCAGCCAGCGACATTGACGCCGCCGTCAGCGCCATGCAGAACCGCTACCTCGGCTTCGGCTACTACCTGAGCCTGCACCGCCACCTGTCTTCGGCCGTCGTGGCAGCGTCGTCGACGGCCATGGCTGCAAGTACCGGGAGCGGTGCCCCTGCGCAGCCCTTTGGCGCCCGACCTGTTCCTCCGGCATCCAAAGCGGACAGTGCTCCTTCCACAGGCTTCGCGCCGCCAGGCTCTTTCCAGGGAGGTGGAGGAGGAGGACGACACTTCCAGGGGCACGGACGCGGCATGGGCATGACCATGGGCATCCCGGCGCCCGCTACGTACAACAGTGCAGCCGCCGCCGGTGCGCCTAGCCGCGAGGGCATTCTCCATGTACCCGTGCGCGCGCCGCGCGACATCAAGAAGCTGCGCATGATCCACAAGGTCATTGAGCACGTGCTCGACCAGGGCCCCGAATTCGAAGCCTTGTTGATGAGCCGCCCCGAGGTGCAGCTCGAAGAGAAGTGGGCGTGGCTGTGGGATGCGCGGTGTGAGGCCGGTGTCTGGTACCGCTACCGGCTGTGGGAGACCGTGACGGGGCTGCATGCGCAGCGAGATCGGGGTTCGGGCCAAACGAAAGCCGGCAAGTACGTTCCCCTGTTCGAGGGCAGCCACGCCTGGAAGACGCCCGACAACCCGTTGCCCTACGAGTTCGACACGAGCCTGGCCGAGCTGGTCAGCGACTCGGACTACAACTCGTCCGACGATTCGGAGGCGGAGGCAGAGGTCGGTGCTGGGGTCACCGACGACAAGGAGACGTTCCTCAACCCCCTCGAAAAGGCCCGCCTCACCCACCTGCTGGCGCGCATGCCGACGACGCTCTCCAAGCTGCGCAAGGGTGACGTCGCCCGCGTTACCGCGTTTGCTATTACCCACGCCAGCCGCGGCGCCAACGAGATTGTCGACCTCATCGTCGCCAACGTCGAGCGTCCGCTGGCCTACACGGCGGCCAACCCAGAGTACCGCCCATCGGGCGGCGGCGACAAAGGCGACGGCACCGACGATACGGTGGACACCAGCGGCGCCCAGTTGATTGCCGTCTACGTCGTCAGCGACATTCTGTCGTCCTCTGCCACCAGCGGCATCCGCCACGCCTGGCGTTTCCGCCAGCTGTTTGACGCCGCCCTGCGCCACCGCAACGTCTTTGCCAGCTTGGGGGGGCTGGCCGACAAGTTCCGCTGGGGCCGCCTGCGCGCCGAAAAGTGGAAGCGCAGCATTGGCCTCGTGCTGGGCCACTGGGAGGGCTGGTCCGTCTTTTCGGCCGAGACCCAGGCGTTTTTGGTCGCGAGCTTTGAGAGCCCGCCAGCGGCCGGTGCCAACGACAAGGCGGTCGCAGGAGACGTTCCACCACCACCGCCAACAGCGACAACCGTCGACACGGCCACATCCACGAAAAAGAGTCGCTGGAAGACGGTCGACACCACCGCCTCCACGTCCACCGACCAAGGGCCGTCCGCATCCGGGTTCCGTCTTGTGGACACAAACGCCGCCGATGCTGGCGACAAGATGCACATCGACAGCGAACGTGACACCACTGACCAGAAAGAGAATGCCGAGCACGACGACGAAGACGACGAGTGGGCCTACCGCTCCGACTACACCGACGACGAGGCCCTCGACCTGGCCTGCATGGACGACGAGGACATTGACGGTGAGCCTCTGGAGGAGGCCGAGACCCGTCCCGACGGCACCTCTCTGACGGCCGACGAGATCCGCGCATTGGTCGGTGACATGGACGAGATGAGCGAAGAGGGCGAGATTGCGACCGACGACGAGGACGACGAGGACGAGGACGATGACTACGAAGCCTACGGCATGTCCGGTCTGTCGTCCCTGAGTGACAGCGACAACGGCAGCGACCATGGGGACAATGACGGCGATGACGTCCGTGGCGTCCAGGGCGGCGGACGCGACGTTGCAATGCACGATGCGCCTCTTCGTGTACGAGAGGCAACGGCTACGGCTGCGACGACGACAAGCGAGGCGAAACAGGACCAGGAAGGGAGACAAAAACAACCCGCGCACCCCGCGGCACGCCCGACCGACCCGCTGTCGAAGCCGGCCTCCAGGCCAACAGGGATCCCCAGTGGCCCCTCGGCCCCATCTGGATCGTCAGCCGTGCAGGCATCTTCTCAGCAGGCATCCCCCATGCAGGCAGAGGTGCAAGCATTATCCGTGCAGACCCCACAGGCACCTGAACCTGCACCCGTTCGCATGCGGCTCGGCTCCTCCGCCGCCTCTTCCTCCTCGTCGGCGTTTCCGCCACGGAAACGCATGCGAGCCGCCGATATGTTTGACGACTCAGACGACGAGGGTACGTCGTGAACGACGAGCGGCGACCAGCGCACAAGGCGAAGCCTTGTGGAACACAACGAAGGGGGGACGTGGCGAGCCTTACTAGGCCGAGAGAGGTAGGCCAATAAAGACAGGCCGAGAGGCAAGCAGACGCAGCCCGGGGCAAGCCGACAAGCCGAGGCGGAGGAAAAGAAGATGGAGGGAGAGCGAGACAATATCAGGAATTTAAAAAGAGTAAACGAAGGTGACAAAGAAAAGAAGAGACAGGGAGAGACAAGGGGTGTACGTGTGAGTACGAGTATGTGTGTCCTTTTTTTGTGCAAGGTGGGACAAGCACCTCTGATTTTTTTTGTAAGACAAACAACAACAAAAACATCATGATACCCCAGTTTTTTTATGTTCAAAGGGAAGACAGTGCACAACGAGCCAACGATAGGAGAGCCGAATGGGCGAACAAGGGGGGTTTTGGACTGGCGGCAAGGCCGTCGATAACGTCGCGATGCAGTTTGTCTTAGGTGGACTTCTCTGTGCGGCCATTGTTGACATTCTTTTTATTTTCTCCCCCCTGTCCTGCTGTCCAATGTCATGTTTACCCCCTATCTCCCTCAGCCTTTTGTGGTCTTTGTCCTCCTTTCCTCCTTGTCCTTCCCCCTTATTGTCTCCTGCCCCCCTGTTCGATCTTGCAGCAAGAGATCACAGGTGGCACAAGATGCGCGAGGGAGAAGGAAGAAACAAGGGAAGGATGAAAGATGGGGACATAAGAGAATGAATAAATCAAAAAAAAAATTTAAAATCAAACGGACGGTGAGCAATGGGATGCCGGCAAAGAGCCGCCGGATGCCGGGCTCGGCAGGCCGGTGCAGGGCCCATGCGGACAAGGATGAAGGTCACGAACGAACCAGTCCGTCTCATGCACTTTCTTTTACCCTTTGTGTCCAATCCCCTCAACCCCCCCCCTCGTCGACGACCTTACGAGCGGGACACAAGTGCAGAGCTGAGGGAGGGAACCGTGGACCGTGGACAGGCTGTATGTCTTCATAGGCTGCGAGTCTTGTTGGACAGTACGGTGAGAGCGAGACATCAAAATCAAAATAGGAACAAAAAAAACACCAAAAAAAACCGAGGACAACAACGAGACATTCGGGAGGCTGCAGCGTCCACGCCCATCTTGACTCGGTCACGGGTTGCATACACCACCCTGTCCATCCAATATCCCACTCCCGACTATTCCAGATGCTCGCACCATCCCGCTCTTTTTGGCCACCCGGGTGCCGCCACCTTGGGGCGTGGTGCGGCCATTGCCTCTCTTGCACATCGTTCCCGACGTAAGCGCCAGCTCAAGGGACAGTCATTATGACATTATGCAAAAGAAATCAATATTGTTGCCAACTAGTCTTGCTCGGTGCCGGCATGGCATGCAACATCAACACGGGGCGGCGGCATCAGGCGTGGGGATGGTAGGATTGGGGATGAGGAAGAGAATGGGGGCGGGACGAGGATGGCAGAGAAAGAAAAGAAAGATGCGGTAAAGGACGGCGGAGAAACATCAAACCAGGCACTTTCTTTCCTTCTTTCCTTCTTTTCTTCTTTTCTTATATTCACTCCTTTCACTCCCAGCTACGTCCGCCGAGAACCGAGTGGACTGGTCCGGTGTGCAGCTGCAAATAATAATAGTAGAACAAAGAAATACAAGGGACAAGGAAGCAGAGGCGGATGCATGCACTCTCTTCCCCACGAGACATGGCTTGGCTGTTGTGTCCCTTGGGTCCTCTTTTTGTGTTCTCTCCCCTTTTCTGGGCCTTTTCTGTCTCGTCCGCCAGGTTTGTATAACGTACGGCGTACCTTTGCGAGATAAATATACATAGGGAGAAGGAAGCAACAAACGAATAAAAAGAAAACAAAGAAAATAGAATGAGGCGTACAACTGTCGGTCCAAGAGGCCGAATCCAGGGGAAGGAAGGGGAAAGCGAGCAACAAATGGACGAACAAACCATAGAATATGAAGGTTAAAAATAAGAAGAGAGAGGATGAACAAAACACCGAGAAGTGAGACCTCTTGCCAACTCTCTTGTCCTTGGGACTGTGACGCTGGCCGCTCGCATTGTCCTGTCATATCTCATGCAGGACAAGGCGACTGGGGCACGTCAAAAGGTGGGTGTCCGAACCGGCTACCGCGAGAGGAGGCGAGAGGGGGAACAGGCAGGACAAGATCAATACTGGGATCCTCTTATTTCTTTCTATTTTATTTCACTTTCTTTTTCTGTCACCTTTTTCTGTCACTTTTCGTCTCCTTCTCGGCTCTCGAAGCAGGGAAGGAGTAGGAAGGAAGAGGAGAGGCATGAATAAGCAAAAGAAGTGAACCAGAAGCGCAAGGAGATAACAGGTAAAAAGAAGCAAGTCGAAAAATACCAGAGAGAACAAAAAAAGAAAGAAAAAAGCGGTCGGACGTGTCGTTGCAAATCCGACAACCCGGACAGCCCGCTCTTGCTTCTTGGGTTTTGTACCCAGCATCTCGTCCAATTGCTGTTTTTATTCTGCATATTTCCTGTATTTTCGTATTGTCTGTTCACCCGGAAAGCTGCATGGATAAACATTTTGTCTGTACTCGTAGCCATTCTTATTCGAAATGGAGCCCTTTCGACGACGTACTTGTATGCACCTGCCTCCTCTGATGTCAACAACCCCTTTGCCATGATTACAGCGCTTACTCTTTCCCACCTTGGCCTGGCCCAGGCCCCAAGGGGCGGCAACGGGCAGATGCTTTTCGCTAGGAAAAGCCAACGCTAGCCGGTTTCTACTGGGTTTTTGCGCCGGACGCGGGTAGCACTTGCCCATCAGGGATCCCCAAAAATAATGGCCTGGGCTCCGGTACCCACCTTTCTGAGCCGTCTGAGCCAATGGAAACTTGCTCATACTGATGTGGACCCCTTGCTTTCCTCCCCCTCCCCCAATCCTCACAGCGAGGGGCCAGGCGCAAAAGCAAGCCGGCGCCGTGGGATGCGCAACACGCATGCCGCAAATGCGAACAGCACCCCACCATAAAAAAAGTTTGGCAGGAACGCCTCGACACGAAGGCAAGGGCCATTGGCTTTGTTTCTTTCTTTCCTTTTCCACGCCGCACAGGATTTTATGGAAGGAGCCCGACAGCAATTTTGGGTATTTTGAAAAAGGAAGGAACTGCTGCTCCTGCTTATTCTTGTTCTATGTGCATTGGTATGCGCTGCCGCTGATTGGAAAGCTTCCCTCGACACCGTAGGACAAGCTCCGAGGGCACAGATACGCATCAAAAAAGAAAGTCATGTCGAGGTCCTCCTCGGTCCCGTTCGAGTCCAGGGCCCTGGCTAGGCCAGGGGGCCCAGTCATGTCGCCATCACCACCCTCCTAGGAGCTGTTCCGAACCTCCGCCGGTAGTGGGCGGCTGGACAGATTGTCCCTGTGCTGTGTTTGGTGCGTTTTTGGCAGGTTTATTCCAGGGCGCTGTGCTGGTCGTGCCTGCCTTCCCATCACATCAATGAATCCATATCGTGCGAGGCAAAGGTCGCTCCTTCCCGACATAGGATGCTAAAAGAACCGGAACGTTGTTGGTCCCTCTGGTCCTCTGGTCCTCTGGTCCTGCTGTATCCGTACACCGTAATTGTACAGTAAAATACTCCATACATTTTAGTGCGCGGCGGGCGCATGCGGTTGCGAAAGTGAAAGAAAGAGCGACACGGCGATATGGCGTGTTTGCGGTTTCCTGTTTCGGACGGCTGACAGACCAAAAAAAGTAAAAATCTACAGCGGCCTACACGGACCGTCTCTCTTTCACCTCTTTTCCCCAGCAATACGACTACTGTCTTCGGACATCAACCCACGACGATTCCCTCCTCCTCCGCCCCGGGTTGCGCGCATCTTACCCTCTCGTACGGGTCTCTTCACTGGCCATCGCCTTGTCTACTTTTGTCGCTGGTCGAAACATCAAGAAACAGACGAAGGGGGTCGCTGCTGCACGGACGCCCTTTTTGCCCTTTTTGCACCAGAAACTAGAAACTAGGGACGAACAAGGGTCTGGACCTACCTCGCTTTTTCACTATTCCATGTTTTAACCTTGTTCTCGATACCCCTCGGCCTTGTCTTCTCTATTTTTTCCCCTTTGGTCTTCGTTCTTTCGACATTCCTTGGCCTTTCCCGACTCTCCGGCCTCGTCGACTTTTCCTCGAATTTTAACGACTTTCCACGACGTCCGACGACTTCTCGCCATCTTCCTCAATCTCCTCGCCGGTGACGTCTTTTTTCTCTTCCTGTGCTGTGCTGCCCCTCGACCCGCCAGCCGCCAATCGCATCGCGCCCTCAACGACTCCTCGACTCACGACTACGCACGTCGTGTGTACCGCCTGCACGCGCCCTGTGCCTCCACGACCACATTCGTATCCATATCCATATCCACGTCTTCGTCTTCGTCCTCGCCCTCACCCACATCTCACCCATCGACCATTAATCCTGGGCCTGGCACCTGTCTTCGCCTCCACAGCTTCCACCGCTGCACGCTCTTTCCGTCTTTTCATCCCGCATCCCACCCTGGCCTGCCTCTCACCCTCCACCTCTTCTCACTCCGTCGGCGCGTTCGCTCTCACAGCTCACAGCCTCTCTCTTTTGCTGTCTTGCTGTCCTGCTGTCTTCTGCCCCTCTCACACACGACGTTGTTCAGCCACTGGCCCTTTCCTCGTGTGCGCCCAGCTCAATATCCCTTTCTCTCTCTTTCTCTTTCTTCACTTTCGCCGGCGCCCCCCCTTACTTGCACGTTATAGCCTTCCTCCCTGGCTCGTTCGTGGTTTCTGTAACACGCCCTACTTATATATATATTGGCTCCCTTCTGTATATTGCCGCCACCCGCTTTAACGACTTAAACGACTCCCACAAACTCGAGCCGCCCATTCCTTCCTCGCTACTTGCTGCTTTTTCACCTGCAACCTGCATCGTCTGCATGGAAAACTGCCTCACCTTGACAGCCCACTCCTTGGGTTGAGCAAGTTTCTGCACTGTCTGCTGCAACCGCGTCCCCAAGTCCCCCTTTCTCTCGTTGCCTTGTCCTCGAGCCAATCATCGAGGCCGGCAAAGCAAGCGAAAACGTGAGGACGACCATCTTTTTTCAAGGATCGTCCGTGGAGTCAAGAGGTCATAGGTCCAGTCCCTTGGGGGTCCTACAGCCTTACCCGAGAACAGGGTGAACGCAAGAACACGAGCCGAACCCTCGAGGACGCCACGAGAGCCAAGGCCGCGAGCTAATCGCTAAAAAGGGCTGGTCGTTACCATCGGTACCTTGCTTCCAACCTCTAAGCGGAACGCGGAACGCGGAACGACGTGTGTCTGTCTCGATCGTCGGAAGCGGCCCCTCTCTGTGACCATCCGCCCCCCTCCCCTGCCTGCACCGACTGCAACGACGCGACGAGTGACGGTCAGAAACGTGGCGCGGAATCGACCGCTGCTCTCCTTCCAAGTCGCCTCCCAGTCGGACAGGCATACTCCCAGTCGGACAGGCATACTCCCAGTCGGACAGGCATACTCCCAGACGAGTCAAGCCACAAACCTCTCAAGGCTTCCCCACCCCCAGAGTCTCTCTCTCTCTCTGTCTCTCGCTCTCGACAACATCCGTGTCTGCCACGGCGAACGCCTGTCTGCTGCACTGCACGCTGCTGCTGCATGTCCTCCCCGAATGGCCGCTTGACAAACCTGGATACGACGTGCGACCGCAGCCAAGACACGCAGTAACCTTGTGTTGGTGTTGACTTGTTGACTTGTCTTGACTTGTCTCGCATTCCCCCGTTTCGCTGTCTGCTGTCTGGCTATCAACCATCTAGCCCTGTCCCAACCCGTCCCAACCCGTCATTCTCTCGGGTCTCGCCTGACGGCTCTTCCCTCCCACACCGCCCCTGCAACCCCTGCTCTCGAAAAGGGCCTATCGAGACCGACCACCGGGACCCAGCTACTCACATCCCCCAACCTCCATCCTCCATCCCAGCACCAACGACAAGACCGAAACGGGTCAGCCGCCTGCCCGCCGCATCGCGATCTTGCCTCTGCCCTCTCGTCCATGTTTCAACTGACTGCCGTTTCGGGCAAGCCATCGTTGCCAATATTGTGATTGATACATACGCACCCCCCTCTCTCACTTGTCTCTTTGTCTTGTCTCCTTTCGGGTGGCGGACATACCTTCGTCATCACGCTTCGTCTTTTGCTGCTGTCACCCCTCCTTATTCGCCTAAAACGCCACAAAAAAAGGACTGTTCCTTGTCTGGGGAGTTTTGTTGATGTGACGTGCTGAAAGAAGAAGGACGAAGTCGACGAGATCCCAGAAAGGCACCAAAGACACCAGAAACGAGAGCACGACTCCATCATCTCGGTGCTTTTTGCTGGAGAATCAGAACGTGCTAGGGGGGAACGATTCTGGCAAGCCCGGGCATATATATACTTCTCATATATAAGCTTTCCTTGTCCGAAGAGGTTCCGTTGGCGTCCCGATCAGCTGCCGTTTTTTTCTGGCTTTCTTGCTTTTCTTGCTGTCGTTTTGCTGTCTCGGTCTCTTTCTTAAGAGGTCGAACGTGGCTTGTCCCCCTGTCTTGGAAATTTGCGATTTTTTTTGTCGAGCCCAAGCCCAAGCCTGAGCCTGAACTTCAACCTCGGATCCCGGATATCGACGAACCAACGGCGGACGGACCGAACCTTGTTGTGTTCTTCTTTCTCTTCATAAAAAGGAAGGCCTGCAAGGAGCTTGCCCCCTTTTTTATATTGGAACCCTGACGAACAACAAAACCAAAGACAAAAACAAGAGACAACGAAAATAATAAAAACGAGCGCACATCCAGTCTCTCTCTTTCTTTCTCACTCTCTCTCTCACCTTCGAATCCGACAACAAACAACGATCGTGGTGGGCATCCCTCCAGCTTTATCTTCCATCACATTTCCCGCATACCTCAGCACAAGGCACAGAAACGTGACCAACTTGGACGAACCCCACCGCGACCGAGAAGACAAAACAAGACTCCAGGTTTCTTTTTACCTTCTCTCTCCGTCTCGTCTCACGCACGACAGCGGCCTTCCCGAAGACACAAAACGCAAAACAAAATACGATAGAATTACGACAGTATAGAGGGGTGTGAGAACGTTTTACACCTCATCACAGGTGCAAACTCGTACGCATACTTGCGCACTTTCTTTTCGTCGCGTTGCAGGTCCGCACCATAAAGCCGCCTTGAACGCTTTCCATTGGCACAACAGACTCCCAATACGACCTCGTCCCTCCTTCTTACCTACATCGTCGGCACTCTTTTTCCTCTCTCCGGCTTACATCGCCATCCGGTCACCTTTTTGTCGTTTTCCTTGTTTTCCTTCTCACCTTATTTGGTGCTGTCATCTTACACGGCTCATCATCATCGCCACTTTACTTGACCGCATATCCCGTGTCCGGTCTCTCTCGGCCTTACAGCTTCATCCTTTCCCGGATAGCTTTATTGCTCAATCCAGCGCGCCAACGATCTCCACTTCGCGTTTTGCCAGGGCCTACCTATCATCCTCTCAGCCTTGCAGCAACATACATCGGCGCGGCCAACGCCAACAAACAACGACCAACAACCAACCGACTCCAACCGACTTGCCCGCAATAGCATGCGCATTTTGAGCCTGATTGCCTCATTATTTGATTAGAGCACTGCTTGATTACCTGATTGCCCTATTACAGAGTACATCCCACGCCTTGGCCAAACCCCACGTCCCGTGTTTTGACCCAGGTTGTTTTGTAAATCTGCTCAGGGGCCCCCCATCTCTCTCCCTCTTTTTAGTGTTTTGAACCACTGGGAGTCTCCGTATTCGAACCGCCCTCTAATCACAAGTCATCGTTTTTACCCCCTCACCTCTCGAAAGTTATCTTTTCTCGCCCTTTTACACCCCATTACAGAAAATCAGCACAGCACAAACCGCCCAATATGCCGATGATAGACGGCGTCAAGATGGCCTGGTAAGTTTCTCTGTTAATTCTCTCTCAACATCCTCTCACCTCGTTTTTTTCTCACCTGCATCCGGGGGCTCCGTTTGCGCTCGTTTTTCTCTACATTCGCATTTCCTGTTTCCATCGCGCTCTGCTTCCCGCACCTGCCTAGCGTCCTCTCGGCGAAGAACCTCCTCTCTACCTCCCCCTTGCACACCTCGGCAGCACCCGCGGCAGTCCTCTTGTCTTCTTGCTTGGATTATGAGTGCATGAGGGCGACTTCTTATACCTGCTCCTATCTTACGATCACGTCGTAAGATCGGTGGCACAGCAAAAACAAGAGCGGATGGGCCGGACGCGAGGGATTGCATCTGCCGCGTGGGCGGGTGGGATGAGAGAGATTTACACAAAACGAGCGCATGTACTCACGAGTGCATTCAATTTTCTTTTTCTTCCCTTTTCTCTTGGCTAACACAAACTCCAGCGAGCCTTGCATTCGCGGCCATCGTTCAACAAAATGCAACCACGCAAGCGAGCGCGTTATGCTCCCGGTCCGGAAACCGGGCCGGCCACTAAGCATCTGCCCGCATCCGCCCAACAATGGCTGTGCGTGTGCCACCGTCACGGCCGCCCTCCCGCGCTCGCGCAAGTGCGGCTGCGGGTCCAAGTCGGCCGGCGGTGCTGCTGGCGTGAACGGTGCCGGCGGTAACGGCAGCGCATCCAGTAACTCCAAGACACCGCGGTCGCCATCGAAGCGCGCCTTCTTCAAGCCGCCCACCTCACCCAAGTCCCTGGCACGCAGCCGTATCGACCCGAGCGCGCTCGGCCGGACCGACGTCAGCCAGATGAACATCCACGCCCCGCCACCCGGCACGAGCGGATGGCCCACCAACGGGCACCCGCCATCCAGCATCGATGACCTGTCCCTCGCCGGGCCCGGCCATCCGAACGGCGGCCCGTTTATGCTGCCGAACGAGTCCATGGCCTTCTTTGGCGGCCAGGGCGAACAGTCGGCCATGTTCCCGCCGCCCGGGGCGCCCGGTGCCTATGCGCAGCACGGCTACCCAATGCAGGACCCAGGAAGCGAGCATATGTACGCCAATGGCAGCCACGGTGACTTTAACGCCTTTTTCGACAATAGTATTGGCATGTCGGCGCCATTAGGGGAGATGCACCTTGGCGGCAGTAACGACGACACTAGTCTCGATGACTTTGGCCTCAACCTAAACCCACGAGCAAGTCAGATGAACGGGTTCCACGGGCTGCAGTTCCAGACAGCGCACGCCCCAGCACCACCACCACAAGCACCACAAGCACTGCCCCCTGCCACGACAAAGGGCTCATGCTGTGCACCGGCGACACAACCACAGCACTTGGCGACCGAATCAGCGCGGCATACGCCCACGTCGAGCACAAACTCCTTGGCCAGCAACGGCGGTAGTGGCAGTGGCAGTGGCAGCGGCAGTAATACAACAGCCAGCTCCAACACCAAGAGCTGCTGTTCGGGGTCACCGGTGACGGCATCGTCCTCCTCGTCGCAGCAGCAGAACATGATGTTGAAGTCGGAAAGCAGCGTGGGCGGCGGGCCAGGGTCTGTGTCGGTGTCGTCCATTCCTCTTGCGACTGCTTCAGGAAGTAGTACGGGCGACGTGAAGCCACCCATGGCCAATGGCCACGTCGACCAGTACGCTGCCCTGCAACAACACGGCGTGCCACTCGGCCAGTACCCGGGCTATGCACAGCAGCACCAGCAACAGCCCCATGGCGCGCCCGCGTGGTACCGCTACCCGCCCGAGTACGGCACGGTGACGGCGCCTCTGCAGCCGTCGCAGTGGCGGTCAAGCCTAACGGTCACGGCCGGGCCCGACGCCAGCATGTTCATGCAGGGCCACCAACAGCCAAGCTATGATGCCACAACGATACAGCAACACCAGCAGCCACAACAACAACATCCCTTTGCGGTGCACAACGGCGGCCTGGTGGACGACGACGACATGCACATGTGCTCGTGCGGCGATGGCTGCGAGTGCGTCGGCTGCGTGGCCCACCCGTACAACAATGCAACACGCGACACGGTGCGGTCGGTGTGGAGTCTCATGGACGATTCGTCGTCTACGTCGAGCGCGCGGACGGTCACCACCACCCTGCCGGCACAACCCAACGACTCCACATCCCCCTCGCAGCAAGTCTTCACACCCACCGCCTCCGACACGTCGGGCGTGAGCGACGACCAGCAGGTGTCGCTGCCGGCGGGCGACTTTTTGTTTGTCAGCTACTCAATAATGGGGTGCGACGGCGAGGGGCTGACGTGCCCGTGCGGCGACGACTGCCAGTGCGTCGGGTGCACGATCCACAACAATACGTTGTAGGGGTGGCTGCGGAGCACAAGGGATGTTCAGTTGGTGACGACAAGAAGGCGACGTAGGGAAGAGCTCCAACGGCGTCTCCTTCTTGTCTGATGATGAACTTTTGGTAGGACGGTTGAGAACGACGGATGACATATCGGGGGACAATCCGAATACCCAGGGCGGCACATTTTTGTCACATTTTGGCATGGTATTTTTTGCTTTCTTGGCGAGTGCATTTTGTTGTTTTTTTGTTTGGTTTGGTTTGCCATTTTGACGTTTTTTTACTTCTTTTTTTCTTGTCATCATCTTTTCGTACACGCATTCTTCGGTTGCTTTTTTTTTTGCTTCTTTCTTGTCACATTTCTCTCCACTTTATTTTCCTTCTTTTTATATGCTAAGTTGAGTACCTCATTATTATCATCTTATTATAACACAAACCTGCTCTCAATGCGAAGTGTTGTCGTATGCAAACCACGGTTCTGTATATTTATGTCCACTCTCTCAACTGTGTGAAAGGTCTGCTCTCCATGAGATGACAGTGGCCGACGAACGTTCTTGGTCGCTGATTGGCTTGCTGGAAGCCATGCCCCACTCATTCTCAATGTTCCTCTTGTGGCCATTCGCAGACAGCCATCCACTTTCAACCGCGTCTCTCGAAGCCGCCAGTCAGAGTGTTGAAGCAGCATTCCCACATTCGCCAGGATGGAAGACACAGACAGAGCGAACCGGTCCAGTCCGGAGAGACGAGACAAGCATCGCCACCGCGAGCATCGTCGGTCGAGATCGCGGTCGCGGTCACGGTCGCCACGCGCCCGCAAACACCAAAAGACAAGCCATGACGACCGCAGAGAGGACCGTCGAGAAGACAAGGACGGCCACCGGTCCAGGCGACACCACCATCATCACCACAAAGACAAGGAGAGAGGCCCAGGGCAGCTTCCCCACGCCGCACGACCACTGGTCGCCCGTGTGGACTACCGCAAGTTTTCGCCGCTGTTTGCGCTCTACCTGTCTGAGGCGAAGCACCTCCGGCTGGCCGATTTGGAAGAGGCGGCCAAAAAGGACGCCAAGAAGGGGCGCGAAGTGCAGAGCCGTTGGCGGCGGTTTGTGGACAAGTGGAACAGCCACGACCTCGCCGACCGGTGGTACGAACCACAGCTGTTTCTACGTGCTGTGCGGGGGGATGCCATGGTGGAGACAAAGGCAGAGCGAGTGAAGGATGCCGAAGAGGAGAGTGCCGATGACGACGATGACGACGATGACGACGACGACGACGACAGCGACTTTGGACCGGCATTGCCACCAGCAGAGGGAGGACCGCCCGCCAGCACACTCGCCCGCAGCCGCCACCTCGGCGCGCCCGGCCCGGCCATTCCCAGCCGCGCCGACCTAGACGAACGCCGCGCTCTAGACGACGACGACCGTGAGGCGGAGCGTAGCGCTCTGCGGCTAGCCCGCCGCGCCGACCGCGCCGAGCAGCGCGAACGTTTGGAGGAGCTCGTGCCGCGGGCGGCGGCGGGCACGCGCGAGCGGCAGCTTGAGAAGAAGCGCGCTCTGAATGACAAGATGCGCGGGTTCCGGGAGCGGTCGCCGGGGGGGGAAGTGGGAGAGGACGAGCTGATGGGCGACGAGGGCACCAGTCGACGCTCCGCGCAAGACAAGAAGAAGGAAGCCGAAGAGGCGGCCGCCAAACGAACGTTTTGGCAGCTGCGGCGGGAAGAGGAGCAGCGGGCGCGGGACGACGAACTCGCCGAACGGCGGGCGCAGTACCGGGCACGGGAGACGGAGACGATGGACATGCTGCGGGAGCTGGCGCGGCAGCGGTTTGGATAGGACGAGAAGAGACGAGACGAGACGAGACGAGACGAGCGACAGCGAGGCGTTCCGTGGTGGGTTACAATCATGTCATGGTATTCTATTGCTCTATGAATCAGGAAATTAAACAACAAAGCTCATGCATCGGCCTGTGTCGGCTCCGCCTCCACAAGCTCGCCAGGTGGCGGCCAGAACGCAGCCGGGTCCTCCCCCTTTTCTGGGACCGGCCACCGCAGCGAATAGCCCGACACGGTCGACCGCACGCTCACGTCGCCCGGGTCGTTTTCGAAAAACAGTGGCGGCTTCTCCAGGCGTTTTTCGAGCAGGTGCTCGACGACCAGCCCCGCGTCGCGCGCGTGCTCAAAAAAGGCCAAATCCTTGTGCCGCAGCCACGGCCGGTAGCTCGTGAAGAAGACGTAGGCGCGGCTGTCGGGGCTTTTGTGGAGTGTCTGGGCCACGCTGTAGGCCAGCTTGCTGTGCTCGGCGTGGCGGAACAGCAGGTCGGCCAGCAACACCACGTCGTACTTGCTGTCCTCGCTGTCGCTCGCTTTGGCATCGTCACCCTGTAGGTGAGCCAACATCGGCGCTGGATCGCCGCCCCAGATGTAGCCGTCCGCCACCACAGTGCCGGGCACATACCCCGCCAGCTGGCTCGACTTGGCTGCCCCCGCCTCGGCCTCGTCAATGTTTTGTTGTATCGTTGCCACCAGGTCCGGGTCCGGGTAGTCCGTCACGACGACCTTGCGTGCCCCCAGCACCAGCCCGCACACGATGCCCGGCAGGCCGGCGCCGGCGCCGAGTTCCAGCACCGTTTTGTTCTGGATGACACGGTGGCCCTGCGCCTCCTGCTCCTCCAAGTAATCTGCCAAGACGCGGCTGCCGTTCCACAGGCGGTGCGCCTCCAGCACGCTGTGCCCGACGAGGTGCAGGGTCAGCTGGACGCCGCTGCGGCCGAGGGCGTGCTGTTCGGTGGTGGGCGGCGGGGAGGGCGGGTAGTAGTCGGGCGGGTCGGCAAAGAGGCCGCCCATGCCGTCGTTGTCGTTGTCGTCGTCAGAAGCATTCTCATGGTGATCCTCGCGGATGTCCTCTGGCCGGTCTTTGCCCATGGTGGTGGTCTGTGTGTGGTCGTTTTGGCGGTTTTTTTTTTCTTCTTCTTTTTGTTTTCAACGTTGTCCTTGTAACGTTCAGTTGCAATTATCACTCATGTGCTCATCTGCCAATCTCACTCAATACGTCGTCAGGGCTGCATGAGTTGGTTCGGTTGTAAAAAAAAGGTAAAAAAGGTAAAAGTCTGCTAATGTCAATTGGCCCCACTTTCACCTTGAAATCGCGGGCCTTACCTTGACCACTTACTCCGTACTACGGTCGCTAATACGGCGTACATCCATCACTGTCCACCTATTGTGCATGCAAGACTACACTGTCCAAACAGATGAGTTACTGCGTATACATGTCTGCGAGAATGTGCTTGTCCGGTTTGCGGAGATATCCATAGGCTGGTCTGCTTCACAGCATTTGGCTGTCTGTCTCTGGAACATGGACGTTTGTATGACAGACAGCAGACAGCAGACAGCAGACAGCAGACAGCCGACAGCCGACAACAGTGCAAAGGGTACGTGGTCAGGTAAAGGACATTGCGCTGTGGACGGTAAATTCCGCAACCGCATCTCCATCGTATGAAACCCATTTGATGAGAGTGTTGTATGCTCCCATTTGTGAGAGTAACACGTTACCCTGGCTCCTTCCTTGTGTGAGTGACAGCCCCACGACCTTAAGCCATGGTGGGCGATAGGTAACGTGGCTGCCCCAGGCTAACTTGCAGCGGACAGGCGCTGTGTCCCGGCGCGGTGTTCCAGCGCTGGCGTAGCGAGCGCGTCTTTAGTCTTCGTCACCTGGGTGACTAAAAGTGACTACCTGAAGTGAATAATTACGAGCATACTCCGTACTTAAGAACAAAATTTATTATCAAAAGTTTAATTGAAATATAAAAAAAACTTGAAATTAAAAAATTAAAAAAAATTTTATTTTCTATTTTTTATTTTTATTTATAAAATATTCATCTCAAAAACTACCACACGTTGAAAGCGTATTGTTACACACTGGCAATCACGAGGACTGACGGTCACGTGGACCAGTGTTCAGCCACTGGCGCATGGCTGTCACAAGCCACACACCAGTCACTTAGGACCTTTCTCTCCTTCCGTTGTCTCGTACGACATACTAGCTACTCCGTAGTTCTTCTTCTCCTTCATCAATCTCCGCGCGCACACATTGCAGCCTTGACATGCTTTCATAAAGTCTCACGATACCGTTTTGCTTTCGCTCTCTTTGCTTCTCTCCTGCGTCGTCTAGCATCACAAAGTCTGCGGTGCATACGCTTGCAACGCGCAACACTCTCCCTTCCGACGTCTACCGTTCTGGATAGTTCAGCATCCACCAACTAAATTTCATCCGACGTATCTACCCGTGCTCACAGCAGACGATTGTGACACGCGCACAAGCTGACACTGCTGACCGCGGACCGCTGACCCGGCGGGGCAATAGACAGCACAGACAGCACAGACACATCCCTGGACGACATTTTGCATTTCTGCCTTTCAGCACGCCACCGTTGAGCACAGACCTCCCCCGCGATCTTCCCCGCGGCCAAACTTCCTGACCTCTCCCCCACCGGGCAGTCCCCGCCATTCGCCTTTGCCCCCCGGCCCACCCCCCGCCATGCTTCTCATCGGCCTCACCGGCTCCATTGCCACGGGCAAGTCCACCGTCTCGTCGTTGTTGGGCGCCCCGCCCTACGGCCTGCCCGTCATCGACGCCGACAAGCTCGCCCGGCAGGTCGTCGAGCCCGGTCAGCCGGCCTACAAGAAGATTGTCGCCCACTTTGGGCCCACGACCCCCGACCTCCTACAGGAGGCCACCCCCGGGTCGCCCCTCAACCGCGCCGCCTTGGGCCGCCGCGTGTTTGGCGACGACCCCGACCGCCGCGCCGACCGCGCGGTCCTCAACAGCATCGTCCACCCCGCCGTCCGCGCCGCCATGTACCGCAGCCTGGCGTCGGCCTACATCAAGGGCCACTGGGCCGTCGTCCTCGATGTGCCCCTGCTGTTTGAGAGCCGCCTCGACGTGCTCTGTGGTACCGTGCTGGTCGTGGCCGTCCGCGACCCGGCCGTCCAGATGGCCCGTCTGCGCGCGCGCGACCCGCACCTGACGGCCGAGGACGCGGCCAACCGTGTGCGCAGCCAGGGGGATGTGCGCGACAAGGCGCGACGGGCGGAGGCGCGGAATGCCAATGCCAATGCCAAGGCCTCGGAGAAGGCGGCGCTTGGGGTCGTCCTTTGGAACGACGGCGACAAGGCGGAGCTGGCGGCGCAAGTGGAGGCGGCCATGGCCCACATCCGGGCGGCGAGCCCGGCCTGGTGGCACAATTTGTTGTTGGTGTGCCCGCCGCTGGGGCTGGCGGTGGCGGCGTACACGTACTGGCAGAACGGGCGGATCAATGCGCGGTGGGCTGCGGAGGAGCAGCGGGCCAAGGCGAATTTGTAGGAGGCGGAGGCGGAGGAGTCGACGTAGAAAGCTCTAGTTCACGATGCCATTGTGTCTTCTTGCTTTTATGGAGCTCACTTGCAGCTGTCGTTATCCAAGGCTGTGCGCACGACCAGCTATGACATAATACGTCGGCACTGCCGGCAGCGAGACAACCACGATTCGTCATTCGTCCTGACTGGGGGCACCACGTCTTGTCTCCTTTCCCAAACAGGAGCCCGCTCATTCTTGGGCCAAGGTGTCAGGGGAGGCACGCCAGACATGGAGATTTTCCCGTCAACAACGCAGACGACACAGACGACATAGACCACCCCGAGATCTCATCTCGGACATCGTGAGTCACGACCACACTCTGGAGTTTACTCGGTGTGTTTTGTCTTCGTCTACAAAGGACAGCTTCCAAGCCTATCGTGAGTCACGGAAGAAGGAAATACACAACGCACAAAGTAGACAATGAATCCCACTCGATGATCTGGGCGGACCCTGTTTTCATGATATCAGGACAGTCTCCGCCTCTCTGCCCAGTGTGGCTGTTCTCCGCACCCCATCTGTCTTGGTATGAGCTGGCATGAGTAGCCTCTTGTCTTTCTAGGGCGTAATATGGGGTATCCTATTGTTTTCCTCTTCAGGGAGGTCGTGACTTGTTTGTAAAATACGGAGTACTCCGTAGACTATTGACAATTCCAAAAAGGATAGCTGCTCGTCTTTCAACCCATTGAGACAATACGTCGCACTACGCAAAAAGACTCCCTAGATCTATTTTGATTAGTAGCGACGATATAGGGTTCCGGGCATTGGGTTTGTTCTGTTTGTTTTCCTTTTCTTTTCACTTGTCTCCAGATTCCCACAATACAGATACTCCGAATTCATCGGACATTTGGAGGAGACGTCGTAAACAATAAAGATACCCCAAAACTCTCACCTGTTCTTACAAGTTCTCCTATTTTCCTCTGGAACAGTCGGGTCATCAATCAGCGGGCACGTAAAACAGAGTCCGGGGTGGGCTTTTCCCCCTACTTTTCAGGTCACGAAAGGTGTGCGGTGCGGGATTGGACACCGACGATGTTATGTGCCTTGTATCTTACGTCGTACCCACGGGGGCGGATATTCAATTGCGGCCCCCTGTCGGTCTGGGGGCGTGTCTCGTCCAGCGGCAAAGCAGTATCCGGGACAGTGTTTAGGTGGTCTACGTCGTAGTCCGTGGTGTGCTCGGGTGGTTTTGGGGGCCAAACTGGATGGCCCTCGCGTTCTGGGTCGAGTGGGATTGGGAACCAGAGATCCTTCGGTCGACATGCCCGTGCCCCCCCCAAGACCCAAGACAGGCCCCGGGCTTTGGAGAAGCATAGGAGATAAGCTATTTTCCCACAGGGGAGTGAGGCGTGAGGAGACGACGATGACCAGCTGTTGTTGACCAGTAAGGCAAGAAAGATCGCCAAAGACGCCTTACGATGTGCTCGCGGCCGGGTGGAAAGACAAAGGGAAAAGAAAGAAGAAGAAAAGAAAATAGAAAACCACAGAAAGAACGTGAGAAGAAGACGCCGAATAAAACGACACGTAGGAAAGAGGCGACATGGCAATGGGCACTGACCGCCAGTTGCTGTTGCGTGGGTGTGCATGCGGCTCAGATTTATCCTTCATGCCTTCCAGAAAGGGATGCCCAAGTTTTCGTTCTGATTTATAAGAAGGTCGTAGCACTCCGTAAGGCAGCATAACATACTGCACACAGCGTGTGTTTTCCTTGTGATCGTGCCATCATCTGGCATCATGATGGCACAACAATCGCTGCGATACTCAATCTCACAGATCCACCACGATTGGATATTTTGTATACAGGATTTGGAGAACAGAGGAGAACAGAGGAGAACTGGCGCTGGGAAGACTGTGGAGAGTACGGAGTATGGGGACAGCTCCAAGAAGGCGAGAAACAACGGGTTACTGTTCCGTGGATGGACCATTTTCTCATTATTTTCTCATTGTTTTCTTCCTCACTCTCTCCTCTCCTTGACCGCCTCTCCCTGACACGTTTGACGCGGATCTCGGCATCTTTGCCGAGCTGGCTGACCGAATCCCGAGTCAGGCGCGGTCCAGGTCGCGGCTGGCTTTCCCTTTCCACTGCCTCTTGCCGCAGGTCTTTGAGGTCCAGGTTAGGGGCTCAATGCGGAGAGAGAACATCCTCATGTCTCCCTCACTGTCCTTTTGACTTCTCTCGACACCTCCTGTGCCGTGCCCTACCTCAAAGCACGGGAGAGACCACCGCGCCCTCATGATGCCTTTTCCCGGACATCGTTGGCCGGCGGTTTGCGTCCATCTGGTCTCCTGGCTTTCCCGTCTCCCATTTCGTCTCTCGTCTCTCGTCTCTCGTTCTCCCCCCACCGCTGATGGCAAGCTAGGCGGCACCTGGGCACTAACACTACACAGGCGAGTCAGCGAGTCAGCGAGGAATCAATAAAACGAAGTGAGGACACTGTTTTATTGGAGAGGTTGGCGAGGTTGGGCGGCGAGGATCGACGAGAAGGATGCAAAACACAAAAATGTTGACATCAAGAAAATACGATTGACGTTTTGCCGATGCTCGTATTTGATACTGCACTCATACTCGTAAGTACATATGCACAAACGAAAACATTATTGTTGCACAACAGGCAGGAACGACTGTCGCAAGAAGAGGAAAGAGTCTGCGACGGGTCGACGGTCGCCGGTCGTAGATTCTCCGAGGGCGCACCTACCTCCTCACGTTCCTTCAGTCGCAACTCGGTCCGCGCTACACACTGTGGGGGAACGCACTGTATCTCCGCACTTTGGGAAGTCATGACACCCTGTACAAAAGAGCGGGGCCACCAAAGGAGGAAAGTGGAAAAGCTCGAAAAGTCACCGCAAAAAAGGGAAAGAGCGAGAGGCAGCAGGGAAAACGGAGGGGAGGAGAAAGGAAGCCGACAAGTGGGGCACCCTCTTTTTTTCCCCCATTCCCCATCCCTCCTCTCCTCTTTCGTCTCGCTCGTCCCTCCCCCCCGCCCAAACCCCTCGTCTCCGCAAAACGAGGTGGCTAGCGCCTGCCGCGAGGCACAAGTAGGGCACAACACAGCAGTGGGAAGGAGCGAGAAGGCGCCCGTGAAAAAGTTGGGGGAAGAAGAACGGTAATTTGGGGGGCGTCTCTCCAATTGGAAAAGGGGACGAAGGCGAAATCGTCTTCTCAAGAGACAATATATAAAAGACAGGTAACGAGTACGACTATTTCGTACAATAGAAGCCGAAAGCACTGTAAAAATAAGCACATTCAGGGCGGAACCGCATTTTTACACCGTTCTTTTTCATGTATGGTCAGGCCGGTGCAGGCCTGACTGGCCTGACAAGTCCGTCGCGCCTTCCTAACAGGGCAGCTGTGCGCTGTGAAACATTCCATGCGAATACGCTGGGCTGCTGGGCAAGAGCACTGGGCAAGAGCAAATCGCCAAAATGGGAGAAACTGAAACAGAAAAAGAAGACGCCGTAGAGGGAAGGAACGAAATTCGAACGAAGCTGCCACGGCCGCTCGACACGAACCTACACGAAGCTAGACGAGTCGTGTCGCGATGAACAGGAAGAAGACTGACGAAACTGACTCGGGGAGACTTGGTGCAACGCATCGAGTTCCTTCCTTGGACAAGCTCAGACAGAAGCTCGTCCTTCCCAACTGAGAACCCACACTGCGGCGGAGTATCTCCGCGTCAGTCGCTCCTTCCTGGGAGAAACGACAGACGCTAGCTTGCGGAGCAGCCAACCCTTTCGCCGTCTGTCATGAGGGCGTACCTTTCTCTTTTTGTCGTGGGGCCCATTTCCCCTCTCCGCACATCCAGAACTCCGAGAGCCCAGCGAGCCCAGCAAGCTCACCAAAGTAGTATTACACTGTACGGAGTACGGGCCTGAGCCCATCTTCCAGCGACTTTACTGTTTTACTCCGTAATGAATCATTCAGTCTTGGAGACTGCTATTGTGGCCTAGGACATGCTCTTGGAAATAACACTTTTGGAGGAAGGAGCAATGGATCTTTGGACGCCCGTTAGGAAAAGGGGGAAATGGGGGAAGGAGATGGGGAAGAAGGCAAAAGAGAAAGGAAAGAGCGAAGGGAAGCAAAGGGGGAAGACAGTTGCGAACTGGAAATGCACTGATCCCCTTCCAACAAACACAATGAAAAGCCTCTCTTTTTTTCTTTGCTTTTTCTTCTTTGTGCGCTGGCCGCTGCCAACTCAACCACGTCCCAGCTACCCCCGCGCGCGCGGTGTAATACGCCGCTCGCCTCCTCATCTGATTTACTTGTGACAGCCGCAACGTTCCTCTCCGAGCCCAGCCCTCTCCTCTCCTCTCTCTCCGCCCTATTATCGCTCGTTTTTTACCCTTTTTTGCCCCCATCTTGTCTCCCCATCCCCTTTCCCCATCCCCACTCTTTTTGTCTTTTGTTAGACAATTTTCCCCCTTCTTTTTCCCATTTCCCTTTTCCCTCGCGCGCTCGCCGACAGGCTCGCCCGGGAAGTCCACTGCCTCATCTTCCGACCATCTTCCGGAATACCCAGCGAGCATTTCCCCCTACCCTGTCAGCTCCCCCAAGTTGCCCCAGGCCAAGCCGCTCTTCTCCTTTCTCCTTTCTCCTCCCTGTACAGCTTCCACCCCCTGTACTCAGACGTTCACAACACACCCGACCACCTGGTGGACCACCCGAGTGTTTCTCATTACCAACAGGATCACGGCGACAGGGAAAGCGTGTTTCCGGGAAGGGGAAAACAGGTAAGAACCTCGACATCAGGAGACAGAGACGAGAACCTCACCAACTGGCACATGCAAAAGGAGAAGAACTGCACCAGAACGTCCAAAGACCAACTGGACAATAAGGGACACAAAATATTCAACCAACAAGAACAAGAGCACGAGACAACCAACAGAAACCGCCTCCCCTTGCTGCTCTTTCTTCTCCTCTTCGTTCTCCTCCTCCCCGCTCTGCCCTTTACTCCGTTTATTGTATATCCTCCAATCTTCCGCCCTTCCACCTTGTGTCCAACTGCAGATCTTCGCGTTCCCCGCCCATTTCCCCCTTCTGTACCTTTCCAGTTCCCCTTCTGCACGGTGTACGCGCCCTATCCCTAGGTCATCACCGTCACCGCTTGCCGCTGCAGACGCTATCTCCAAGGCATCTTGTCTATCTCAGCTATCTCACTTACCCTTACACGTTCCCCCGCGCCTGGGGCTTCTCGCTCCCTTCCCCCTAGATGCGTCAGTAGTGTGTTTTTTTCTCTGTTCCCCTTGTGAACCGCTTCCACATTGCTTGCGAGCTAGCCAGTCATGCTTGCCCCCGAATAAACTTTTGTTATTGTCTTGGCTTGTGTCTTGTGTCTTGTGTCTTGTGTCTCTGGCGCACAGTGTGCTGTTCTTGCTGTTCTCTTTCATCCTGCCGATGAACCCCGTTTTCTAACCAATCTATCAAAACTACAGGACATCTTCGACGTGCTAGCGAACATAGCTTGTACTTTCATGTACCCGGTCACCCTCAGCCCAGACAAGAAACGAAGACGGCTCACGGAGTACAAACGCCGTGTATCGAAGGGCCATCTTCTCCAAATTTCCTTGTGACGAAGAACCCGTCCCCCCCTCTCTCCCTTCTCCTCTCCGCAATAGCTGCTCCCCAGACTTTTTGCTATTCCCGCCCCGGCACATCTGCATGGACACAGAGAAGCATCTGGCAGACACTCAATAAAACCGATCTACCGTCCTATCGGCAGCACCAAGACGAGGAGACAAACGACAGAAGCAGGGCATTGACCACCACCGCGGCCGCCATTGCCAGACCGCACGGCACCGCAGCACCAACGTCATCCCGTCCCAGCACTGCTCTGCCAGTAGAGCCAAGTACACTGAGTCTTCCGCCCTCGTAGCTAGGAGACGTTCACGCGAAGCCCATTCCGATTTCCACGCCTGGCCACGTCCACGCTCGCGTGCAAGACATTCCCAACACGCGGCGGGCACGCCATCTTGGCCTTGTTCAAAGCACAATATTTCCCCGCCTTTGGCCCATTCCAGGGAGTTCGTCTCGTCTGCTTTTCCGACTTTTTCGGGGTCACTAGGGGCTGCCCTTTGTTCGCGCCAGCAGTACGGGGCGATTCTCCAGTTCCTATCTCTTGTCTCCTTTGCCTCGACTTCCTTTCAACGTCTCACGGCTTCATTTCCCTCCCACTTTAAGTCACTCTCACCTCACTCAACTCACTCAACTCGCTTCCCGCCAAAGTCGTCTCGCCGTCTTTTCTCCACTTCTCCACCAACAACTCACTGGACCGGCTTTGCCTCTTCAGCGTCCTGACATGGCAGCATAAACCCATTCATAACAAAATACGACGCCGGCCGTTCGCAGAAAGACAGAGTACCAATCGTTCCTGTACCATCGAAGCATTCTGTCCCATTCTGCCCCATTCTGCCCCATCCTGTCCCATCCTGTCCCATCCTCCGCGCTGCTGATCCTGGGAACACGCATATTTGGGGCCGTCCCCAGGTTACCCACACCCTCCTTAGGCTCCTGACGCCTCCTTGCCCGTTTCCCCCCCTCACCTTCTCCCCCCAGCCTTCCCTTCTTAGTTTGGTCTGAGGCGGCCCGTCCGAGAACGAGTGGCCAAAGAGCGTCCACCGTCTTCCCTACTCCAGTGTTCCGAAGTGCTGCATTACTCACAACGCGCGGAGAATAATACCGCCAGTATACGATACGGGAGACCTCCCACAGGACCTACCTTTGCTACCCTCCCTCCTCGCTCCTCGCCCCCCAAAGAGGCGCAACTCGGCCTGTGACACCGCCATTGCTACCGCCGTGGAAGACTGCAGAAGCATCGAGCATTCAAGGCACCTTTCATCAGGATCAAGAAAAGGAGTGAAAGAAGAAGCAGAAAAAAATTGTGTGCTCCAGGCTGGCCCCTTTATCCTCATTCTCCTCTCTCTTTTGTATCTTCCCCTCTCCTTCCCCGTCTCCTCTTGATTTCCTAGCTTCCATCTTGGATCCGCCCCCATAATCCACCAGAATCCCACAGCAGCACCCTTTTCTTGGGAGCGGAGAACCGCTTTTTTGACGTCTCCTCCTTCCCCATACCCTCCATTTTTATTTTATTTTCCCCCGCAAAAGGACGGTCCGCCGTTGGGCGATGTGTTGAGTCCTTTTTCTCTTTTCTTTTTATTTTTCAACCCGAATTCCCCCCCCTTCTTTTTCACTTTTTTTATTTTCACTTTTTCTTTCCTTTCCCCTTCATACTCCTCATCTTCACCCCCTCCCCCTCGAACACATTCTCCCATTCTGCCATCAAACCATCATACCATTGTCCCCTTCCACCTTCCCCTTCCCTTTCCCTCAATACCCAACTACCCAACTTGCCCAGTATCCCCCACTCAACGGTTACGCTGTGCGACTTTGGCTTTCCGTCTCGATTCTTTCATACGCTCCGCAAAAAATACAACACCTGATATTTTCCACCTCTCATCATCGACCAGCAGGCATCGAAGGAGGCAGGAAAGTCGACAGAAAAAAGGGAACAGGCATCAACTTAAACACGCAACACGACCGCATCGACGCAACTACTGCAACTGCTACGCAGCAATACCGTCATCAACCTATTTTTTATTTCTACTCTTGTGTCTTTCTCGCTTCCGCAGTCCGGCCCCGAACGAAGATCACGCGCATGTGTGCGTCGTAACACTTGCACTTGCGATTTTCGACTTGCGACTTTTCGACTTTGCTACTCCGCACACGCCAAGGACACCCGCGCCTTTGCCGAACGAAAACAGAAACAACCAGAAAAGAACATGCTAGCCATCCAGTCCATCGAAGCACCTTCAAACTTGGGAATGACTGAACACAGTGCAGAGGGCCGGCCGTTGAAGCCCAAGACCCTGCCGTGCAAGTATTGCAGCAAACGCTTTAGGTATGCACCTTTTTGGCCTTCAGACTCCCCATCTTTGGCCCTTCTGGTCCAGGCCCTGCCTTGGACTCCTTGATTTGTGATGAGCCGACGAGCGGTTCCGTTTCTTCTCCCCTTCCTACCCACCCCCTTGATAGTCGACTCCAACCTCCGCTTTCGACGCATATTAGCTTACATTGACCTCTTTCTCTTTTCACTTTTAGGCGTGTGGAGCATGTGCAGAGACATGAGCGGACGCATACCAAGGAGAAGCCTTTTGCCTGCAACTGGGCGCGTTGTGGAAAGACCTTTGGACGACGGTGAGTTTTGAGCTTCCTTTTCCCCTTGTCCCTTGACTCCTTTCAACTTTCATCCTCCTTCCATCAAGTGCTTTGTTTTTGTTCTGTTTTGTTTCCCTTTTGAGATTTCTATTTTCCTTTCCATCATCCACTCTCAATATCATCGACGCCCACCCGCCCATTCATATCCATATTCACAAGCCTGGCCTTCCCTTCCCCATTGCATATTTCCATCACCTCGGCGACTTGCCTTTACGCCCACCGCGTTTCACTCCTTTTGCCTCCACAAGCTCCGCTTTTGGCTTTGGTCTTTGGCTTTCGGGGTTTGCCGACTACCGCAGACTGCGGGAGTGCCTTTGCCCTCTTTGGTGTTTGCCGACATTTGCTTGTACACTTGTATGGGGAGAAGAAAGTCGACACCGAAACAAGTCAACCATCAGCATACGAGCCATACAAACGCAAGCAACTGCAAAGCCGGACAGGACACCTCATCCATCACGGAACCCGGACCGAACCCATGGTTTGGTCTTTCCCTCGCACACTGAGCCTTCCACTCCCTCATCCCCCTTGTCTCCATCATTCCTTACTGTTCAAAGCCCCTATCCTGCCCTTCGGCAGCCTTCTCAATAGTTTGCTATCCTGTCTTATTGCGATCTTGATCTTCGTCTGCCAGCGTCTTACTGCATAATTTCCTTACATCACCTAGCCTTATTTTTGCTCCACATCCATACCCTCGGCTACCTTCATACACACCTCACTGCACGTACTGCCTGACAAACCTACCCCATAGCGGTGCACACCCGCACATCCGGCCTGGCCTATCTATTTCACACCCTATCCTGTCATATCCTACTACCCAACATATAACATATGCTCATACATGGACATCAGTGATCTTCTAGTCCGCCATGAGAAGCTTGTTCATCTCAACGAGGGCGGCAAGGATGCCAACCGGATCCGGAAAACGTCGTCGGGTAGCGGTCACACAATGTCCTCGGACGACCACGGCGAGATGAGCATGATGGGCATGCAGCGGCGCCAGTCCACAACATCCAGATACCCCGGCCAGGCACCGCCACCGGTTCCGTCACCATCACAACACCCGGCCCATGCGCCGCACCCGTCACATTCCATTGCATCCCTGCCGCCACCGCCGCCGACCGACCCCCGGCTTGCGTCCCGAAACGTGCCGGCCTGCAACTTGGACCTGCTCTCCGATGCCGCCACGCACCTTGCCTCGGCAGCCGAAATCAACGCAATGCCGCCCATCATGCCAGACCTCGGCCACGTGTCGTCGGCCGGCCCGATCCCGCCAGTCAAGTCGTTTGACACAACGCCGCCGCCGTACAACGACCGCAGCCGTGAAGCGCCCGCACCACAGGAAGCCATCCCGCCAGCCTATATCGGCCAGCCGCCCGCCGCCTCGTTCGACGACTACCACCTGTTCCTCGACGACTTTACCTCGTCCTCGCACTTTTTGCCGACAGCACTCGAGTCCGACCAGCCCTTTGGTATGTGGGGCCGACCGGCAACCGAAATGGGCCGCGGCGGCAACAATCTGTCCAAGATGGCCGGCTCGTCGTTCCCATCAACACGGTTCCCGTCGGTGCAGCCCGACCTGCGCGACATGCACTCGGAGTCGGGCCCCCAGCGTTCGCAGGACGAGGGCTCCATGCGTGCCCCCGCATGGCGGATTGGGCTGGCCGACCACAACACGATCAAGAACCGCCTCGAAGAGTTCTCGTCGGTCCTGCCCGCCGACTTTGTCTGCCCGTCCCGGCACACGTTGACCCGGTTCCTCGAGGGATACATCAGCGGCTTCCACGAGCACCTCCCGTTTTTGCATCTGCCGACCCTGTCGCCCGGCGAGCTCTCGCCCGAGCTGATTCTCGCCATTCTGGCTGTCGGCGCCCAGTACCGCTTTGAGAGCCACCGCGGCAACGCGCTGTGGTACGCCGCCAAGGCCATCGCTTTCGAGCAGATCCGTCGCCGGCACAGCCACGAGGTGCACAGCCTGCTGCCGACGTCAGCCGCCTACAGCCCGCACTCGACACGCCCGTCGCCCAGCACCGGCTACCGGCACTCGTTCAACTCGGTGCAACACGACCGCCCGCTGACCCAAGACACCCACCGGGAGCCATAGTATGTCCCCCTTTACGAACTTGACTGTTTTTTTTTTTTCAATTGCTAACCTTATAGCTCCCCGAATACGCCGCAAGCACGTCTCGAAACGATCCAGGCGCTTCTGCTCCTGTTTGCCGTCGGTCTGTGGGGCCCTAAGGCCATTCTGCACGAAGCGCTTTCTCTGCAGAGCCAGCTCGCCGTTCTCGTCCGCGAAGAAGGCCTTGAATCACAGCCGTCTAGCCAGGTGTCGGACTGGGACACGTGGATCCGCGTCGAAGGCAGCACCCGGACGAAACTGATCGCGTTTTGCTTCTTCAACCTGTGCAGCGTCGTGTACAACACGCCCCCCTTGCTGCTGACGTCCGAGGTCAACTTGGTTCTCCCGCAGCCCTCGCGGCTGTGGCGAATGGAGACGGCATGGCAGTGGCAGGAGGCGCGCCAGGCGTACGGGAGCGTCGAGCTGCCACTCCAAGAAGCCTTCTCCCGGATCCTGAACCGCAACGCCCAGGCCCCGCTGACGCACGTGTCGTCGCTCGGCAACTACATTCTGATGCACTGCTTCATCCAGCACATTTACCTGCTCAAACAAACGTCCGTTGGCGTCGCCTCGCCTTACGGCATCCACCGCGGGCTCAAGATCGACGATGTCGAGGAGATCGCGCACGGCCTGCGGCTGTGGCAGATCGGCTTCGAGCAGCACCGGCAGATGCGGGCGGCTGAGAACGCACACCAGTACCAGCAGGCGGGCATGAACCCGGCGGACAACTACCACAGCGGATCGGTGGCGTTCAATGCGACGGCGCTGTTGCGGCTGGCGTACATTCGGCTGTACACGGACCTCAACCCGAGCCGGCGGCTGGAGACGCGCGACCACGGCATCATTGCCAACGCGTTCAACGACGTGCCGCTGCTTGTGCGCAGCCCGCGCACGATCCGTGCGGTCGTGCAGGCGATCCACGCGCTGGCGATGCTCGTCAAGGCCGGTGTCAACTACGTGGCACGGACCAAGTCTCTCGAGTGGAGCATGCAACTATCTCGTGAGTCTCCCCCACCCCCCCTTGAACAAAAAACGTATCGTTCCCTACTAACAACATAGTCTGCAACATGGAGTGTGCTCTGCTGCTGTCCAAGTGGCTGATCACGCTGGCGTCCATTGGCCCCAACGACGCGCCCATTTCGTCGGAAGAGAAGACGCTGCTCGACAACGTGCGCCGGCTGCTGGACGAGACGGAGTTTGCCGTGCCCATTGACCCGTCGCTGTCGGGTGGGTCCTCAACATCGGCCGCCGCGGGTGGCAGCGACGGCGCCAAGCTGCGGCAGCTCGCGACGGCGGTGATCCACCTGTGGGCGGAAACGTTCAAGGGCACGCACATTTTCGAGGTGATTAGCATCATGGGCCTGGGCCTCGAGAGCTACGCGGACATTCTGGAGAAGCCGGGCGACCGGACGCCGCTGGCCCGGATTGCGGCCACGGGGGGTCTGTAGAAGGGGGGACCTTTCTTGAGCAGTTTTTTTCTTTCTCCTGTTTATTTTTGACCCGGTATTTCTATTTCTCTGGGGATCGGACGAGCTCTGGCGTTTGTGAACTTTGGGGAGGCTCGGGTTTTTGGTTTGGTTCGTTACAGGTACTAGCGTGTTTACTATTTTTGTCTCGCCCCTATTCTTCTTCATGGGACACCCGTTATTTTGCAAATACCTTTATTTTCTTCCTACTGCAAAGTATTTTCGTACACATCATAAAGTATTTTGAACCTCCTAAAACTTTACACCTCCATCCCCCTATTTGATTCTCGTGACGATGGACAAAAGGGGGTTTTGCACTCCCATCTGTTTTGTTTACACCGACCAGCCTCGCCCGAACCAAAGGAGGTAAAGCTGCTATCAATATGCATTCTGCGTTTCCCCTTGTCTCTGTTGTTGTGTCCTTCGTGAGCTAGTCTCGTGATCTGGACTGCCCACTCCGCTCCCCTTTTCTCGTGCCTTCACCTCCACCAGAGCATCACCAACCATTGCGCCTTCCCCCGTTGACCACCTCCTTTGCGTCCCCCACCTTCCTCGTCTTCTCTTTCTTTCAGACATTGTGCAGTCTATCCTTTATATATGGCTGCCACCCTCCCCTTTGCAATACTCTCTTCAAAGGCAGGGTGGTCGAGTGGTAAGGCTCTGGTCCGGCCCCGCCAAGCCAACAAGTTTCCTCGCAGCCGTTCTCCCATGTCTCATATGTGGGAGGGCCCTGCGCAAGCGTTTTTTCATTCGTCTTTATACTCTCCTTTAGTTTGTAGATTAGTATGTTTTGCGTTTCAATTTGGGTTGTTGACTTTGCTATGGAGACAAACTGCAGTCGGAAATGTCGTAACTTTTAAACAAAAACAAAACAAAAAAACTGAAAAATCCAACAAAAATTCCGGCCGGGTCAAAAAAACAATTGAAAAATCAACAACATCCAAAAAAAATTGAAAACAAAATCCAAAAAAATCACCACTTCAACCGACCGAGCCCCAAAACGGCCAGTCGTCTCCTCGACATTCGGGCCAAGCGAGGAGGGGTGTACGATAACGGAGCACGCTCGTTCAACCCCCCTTTATACACTCCTTTAGTTTCCCGGTACACGATTCTTCCTTGTCTCCGAATGTCTTGTTTTTCCACTCCTTTGATTTCCGTTGGCGTTTGGGTGGCCAGGCGTTTGGGGGGTGTTTGGGCTGCTTCGCCTTCTTTGCTTTTCTGTTCTGTGCTTTTCTGTTCTTTGCTTTTCTGTTCTTTGCTTTTCTCTTTCTTGAGCCTGGAAACTTGTTGGCCGCGGGGGCGCCCAGGCCCTTCGGGGGCGGGGGTTCGAATCCCTCCCCTGCCGTACAATCATTTTTTGCAGTTTTTTTTTACAACGTCATATCTTTTTTTATTCGGTCTCTTTATTTTCTCGTAAATGGATTTAGTCTCTTCTGATTTTTTTTTCACTCTTCTAAAAATTGAATTGGCCATGCTCAAACGTCAAGACAACTCTGCAGCACTCGACCCTGTTGCCCGTGGCTGCCTTATCTGTGGTGCATCGTGACTTCTTGATTCTGCGATGCGCGACTGCTGCGTTTGTTGACTTTGCGGGGGAAGACTAAGGGGAAGAAAACAAGACCGGCACCAAAAGTAGCGGCCACCGTCATCGCCAGAACTTGGCCATGCAAACCTGGACGCAATGCATTCCTTTGTCTCCATTTTCGCATGTTGTTCATCTCACGATTTTCTTTCCTTCTTGGCAACTTGTCGTATTCGTTCCTTTCCGTTCGTCGACCTTTCGCATCCTCGCATTTTGTCCGAGTTCGCATCACAGCCTTTGGACGGACCTGGACTCGTTTTGGTTTCCTGAGCTTCTGAGCTTGTCCATCTGTCCTCTGGCACTCCAAGTGGACTTTGCACCCGATGTTCGCAGGCATCTGGTCTATCGCAAAGCGACAACAGCTGTGCATATTGTCCGTACGCACGCCATTCGCGATTTGCGATTCGTCCTTTGACTTCTCTGTTCTCAGCCTTGCCTTCATTCGACTGGCGCCCTGAACGTGGAAAGTCGCCAGCTGTTTTGCAGCCACTTTCTCTCGTCGAGGAATAGACAAATGGTTGGCCTCGCTCGGCCTCCTCTGCGTCTGCGCAGTCACTCGGCGGGTGGAGAATGGGGACAATGGGGACTGGGACAGTTGGCTGCCGCAACCGCCGAATGACTCGGGCAGGGCAGGCGGTGTTCGGCGTGCAGGAGAAGTGGGTCCTTTTCGTGGGTGTAAGTGGTGTGGGTTGGGCAGACTGCACACAACGTGCACAGCCTCGCACCTGCCAAGCCCGCTGTGACAGAATACGCCCTACGACAAAGGAGCCCCCATGGTAGGCATATCAGGCATACACTCTACGAGGACGCGATATATAAGGAATCCTTTTGTGTCTCGAATCATAAGAAGTTTGAGTCACAAGTCACACCTTTCCGACGACATTGTTTCTTTTATATTCGCAGCATCACCCTTTACGGCTCCTTTCGTCGTTCCTTCCCCAACAACGACGACAACGACCACAGCGACCACAGCGACCACAGCGACTACAGCGACTGCAGCGACTACTGCGGCCTGTCTCGGTTTACAGCGGGCTCTGCCTTCTCTGCTTCTACTCAATTACCACGTCCCAACCAACATGCACGGCAACGACGCCAACGCACCACCACCGCCGTACCGGGCGCACTGCGGCTTCGACGACGCCGCAGGGTCGTCTTCTGTGGCGGCGGAGGTGCAGGATTTGATTGACCTGAACGAGGACACCAACGACAACAACAACAACAACCCGCACGTGTCGCCGCCGTCGTACGAGGCGGCCTACGATGCTGGCGACGCTGGCGACGCTGGACGGAGTCGCAGTGAGCCCCAGGGTCAGAGTGAAGGCAGCCGCAGCGGTGCCGCCGCCGCCGCATACCCCCGGGAGAAGAAGGCGTTTGAATGGGGGCCTTTCAAGTCCTCGCCGGGCGGCGCGTCCTCGGGCGGCCTCCACGACTGCGGCCACTGGGCCGCCCGCGGTTGCAGCCTGACCTCCGGCCCGCAGCGCTGCTGCTCGTGCCTGGACCGCCGCGACGTCCGCGCCGACGGGCGCTACCCTGTTTATATCGACGGTTTGGGGGATCGCTTCGGCTCCACCACGCGCTGGGCGCACTACTGCTCGCCGTGCCAAGAGGCGGAGCGGGTCATCGCACGCCGGGCCGGGGTGACGGGCAGTGACATCCAAAAGCCCGGCGCCGCCGAGTTGAAGAGGGCCCGCCGCGAGGCCGCGCGGCAGGCCGAGCTGCAGCGGCTGTCGCGCGCCAAGGCCAAGAACGCGGTGGCGCAGGACCGGGAAGCGCAGCAAAAGAAGGCGGTACAGATGCAGCAGCAGCGCTACTACGAGCAGAACCGCGCGTACCACGCGATGCACGCGACGCACACAACAAAGCACGCGCGGCGCGAGCAGCACGCGCAGCGCATGGCCGAGCAGGAGCAGGCGGCGGACGACAGGGCGGCGGAGGCGCGGGCCGAGCAACAGCTGAAGGACGAGCAGAAGAAGGCCGACCGGGAGGCCGACCTGGTGCAGCTGCGTGCGATGCGGCGGCAGGTGGCCGCGCAGGCCGACGCGCTGGAGGTGCAGCTGACGGGCAAGCGGGCGCAGCTGGTGCAGCTGGACCAGCAGATCCGGCTGCAGGTCCAGCTGCACCAGACGGCGGCGGCGGCGGCGACAACGTCCACCCCAGGCATGTCCTCGTCCGACCGCGCGGCCCTGGCCGAAAAGGCCGCGCTGGCTGAAAAGTATGGCGACCACCGCCGGGCCGCGACCACGAACGACTACGAGCTGGGCCGTGCGGCGGCGGCGGCCGTGGCATCCGCCAAAGCACCCCTCCTGTCGGAAACGACGGGGAGCGCCTCCTCTTCCTCCGGCGGCGGCGGCTGGCTCGGCCGCGTCTTTGGCCGCGGCAAAGGCAAGGAAAAGGAGCGCGACCTCGGGCTCCGGCCCGCGCCCGGCGACGCGCCCGGCAGCGAGCGCTACTACGGCGAGGCGTTCTTCGCCGAGAAGCGCGCCGAGGCCGACGCCATTGCCGAGGTCAGGGACTATCTGCGGGAGAAGGAGACGAAGTAGGCGAAAGACGCTCCGAAAGCAGACGCTCGAAGAGCGGCTTTTCTTTTCGTTTCTTTTCTGTTTTAGGATCTCTGTTTTAGGAGCCTGTATTCACATGTAGCGATTGGCGTTTAGCATAGCATACTATATTGGGCAGGCGTGGCCAGAGCCAGCGCGATCAGAGCCAGCGTAGCCAGCGGATTGTCTCGATGAATTTATTATTTATGAAGTATTACAGGCATACACTCTGTTTCTATTCTTATTCTTCTCCTTTAACGAAAGTACCGATGAGTGTATTTCCCTAGAAGAAGGAGCGTGGTTGGGACTTTGACGGGGGACGAGTCAATATGGGAGCACGTTCAAACGCGAAAGGCCGTCCACAATCGAGTCGATAGTTCTCTCGCATGTTTCAGGAAGAATCTAGATAATGTGGTGGGCGGTTCAATGGATCGTTTGAGCAGATATTCTTTAATACATTGGTAGCCTGGTTGCTGTCTCTCTTCGCCTGGCAGGTCTCGAGGAGGAAGGACTCGAGACTCGAGACTTGAGACTCAAGACTCCAAGACTCGAGACTCGGCATCGGTCGGGTCGGCGAAGCAGGTGTCTCAACCGGGAAGGCGAGTGAAAGACACAAAAAAAAAAGGTGAGCGAATGAGGTTGCCGTTAAGGATGTGCATCTAATCAGTATTGCAGTTGCTATTTTAATCTAATTTTATTTTATTTTAATATACTTTCTTCCATTCGCCTTCTTCCTCTCCTTCACGTGTTGAGCGCGTCTCTCTTTTTCCTTTCTTTTCGTCTCTTTCACTCCGTTCCCGTTGGTTCCCACCTGCTCTCATTCTTCCCCTTTGCCTTTCCCATTTTGGGCTGCGTGTTGTGCGTGTTGTGAGACATTTGGAACGGGGAAGAGGGACAGAGTCAGGTCGCGTCGACATTCCCCCAAAGAGACCGTTGACATGGATGAGAAAACACGACGTACACGTCTCTTTGCACACCTGGACCACCATTTCAATGACAGCCTTCTTTCATTCTCATTTTCAAATAAATTCATTGAAATACTGCTTTTGTGATTTAAACACTATTTTGTTACTCTTTACTCGTATTTCCAGTTGAATTAAGCACACACTGACAGTTGCTGCATCCCCGTAATAACCGTCATCTCCTTCTGCCTCCCTTGCATCGTCTGCTCCTGGCCGTATTTCCCGTCTTCCCCTGACTTTTCGAGTGTAGTAGTTCGTTCTCATTACTCCGTATTTTTACAGTCTTTCTCTCCTCGCGTGCATCCCAATGCATGTTAACTGCCACGCGAGATTTCTTTTCTCTTTTCTCGTTCCCACTCTTTCCTGTTCCCCCTACCGAAAGAGGGCATAACGTATCGTTTCCAGAATACCAATGCTGCGTGTAAAATGACTGGCCGTCTCCAAATGCCAGTCACGTCTATCACGCCCGTCACGTCTGTCTGTCTGTCATGTCTGTCACGCTTCTGCGCTTTTTGAATTCTTCTTACGTTTTTCTGCTTCTTTTGAATTCTTGACGCATTACCTCGCCTCACTCACTTTTCCTCGCCTTCTCGCCTCGCGATGTCTAATAAGTAAAACCTGAGACTCGGCCGGGCGTCGTGTCTCTTGCTCTCCTTCTTCTTCCTTCTTTCTCTCTTCTCTTCTTGTCTTTCTTTTCCTCTTCTTTCCTTCCTCACCACCTCTTCAGCCTGGCGACAGTCTCTCCTTTTTAACTTCCCATCGCCGGTGTCGTTCTTTACCTTCTTCTTTTCGTCTTTCGTTCTTTTTCTTCCTTTCGTTTACCCCCTTATGATCACCACCCCACCGGCATCATGAAGACCGCTTCACCCTCGCTGGTGCTGCTGGCCCTGCTGGGCTACTTTGTGGCCTCCATCCAGGCCTTCTGGATGGAAGATGTGGCACACCAAGGATATGCCCCCTACGCCGAGGAAGGCTACGCCGTCTTCCGCAACGTGCGCGACTACGGCGCCAAGGGCGACGGTGTGACCGACGACACGGCCGCCATCAACGCCGCCATCGCCGACGGCAACCGCTGCGGCCAGGGCTGCCAGTCGTCGACGACGACGCCCGCCGTTGTCTACTTCCCGGCCGGCACGTATTTGCTGTCCTCCTCCATTCTGCCGGCCTACATGACCCAGCTCATCGGCGACGCCACGAACCCGCCCACGTTGAAGGGTGCCTCCGGCTTCACCGGCCTCGGCCTCATCGACGGCGACCCGTACTACAACAGTCCCGACCCCAACTGGCTGTCGACCAATGTGTTTTACCGCCAGGTCCGCAACTTTGTCCTGGACACCACCGCCATCGACGCCGCCACGCTCGCCTACGGCATCCACTGGCCTACCGCCCAGGCCACGAGCCTGCAAAACGTGCGCTTCGTCATGCCGACGACGGCCGGCGTCGCGCACATTGGCCTGTTCATCGAGAGCGGCAGCGGCGGCTTCATGACGGACCTGAGATTTGAGGGCGGTGCGATCGGCGCGTCCCTCGGCAACCAGCAGTTCACCATGCGCAACCTGGCCTTTGTCAGCTGCGTCACGGCCATCAACCAGCTGTGGGACTGGGGTTGGACCTACTATGGGCTGGACATTCAGAATTGTGCCGTCGGCCTCAACGTCTCGTCGGGCGGCAGCAGCGCGCAGTCCGTCGGCTCCATCACCGTGTTTGACAGTTCGTTTGCGAGCGTCGACGTCGCCATTGTGTCGGCGTACGTGCCCGGGTCGTCGCAGCCCACCACCGCGGGCTCCATCATCCTCGAAAACATCGTCGCCACCCAGGTCCCCGTCATCGTGCAGACGCCCGACGGCAACCTGCTGACGGGCGGCGCTGCCGTCACCGTCGCCGCCTGGGGCCAGGGCCACCAGTACACTCCGGCCGGTCCCACGTCGCTGCAGGGCGGCTTCAACGGGAATGTGCGGCCATCGTCTCTTTTGGGGAGTGGCAACCCCGTGGCCGCCGCGGCCGGCGTCACCGGCTCCTACTACGCCCGCGCCAAGCCCCAGTACGAGACCCTGCGCGCCTGCCACTTTTTGAGCGCCCGCGCGGCCGGCGCCAAGGGCGACGGCGTCACCGACGACACCGCTGCGCTCCAGGACGTCATCAACTTTGCCACGCAAACGGGCAACGTCGTCTACCTCGACTACGGGCTGTACCTCGTCACCTCAACATTGACCGTGCCGCCGGGTGCCCGCATCGTCGGCGAGGCCTACCCAGTCATCCTGGCCGGCGGCACGTCCTTCTTCAAGAGCGACAGCAACCCCCAGCCCTTGCTGCAGGTTGGCGCCTACTCGGGCCAGCCCGGCACCGTCGAGCTCTCCGACTTTGTGCTGGCGACGCAGGGCGCGCAGGCGGGTGCCATTCTCATCGAGTGGAACCTGGACGCGTCCGGTGCGTCGGCGCCGGCCGGTCTCTGGGACGTCCACACGCGCATCGGCGGCTTCACGGGGTCCAACCTGCAGGTCGCCGAGTGCCTCAAGAACCCGCAGTCCTCGACCGTCAACACGAAGTGCATTGGCGCGTTCCTGTCGATGCACGTCACGGCCTCGGCCGCCGCCGTCTACGCCGAAAACGTCTGGTTGTGGACGGCCGACCACGACATGGACGACTCGAACAACACCCAGATTTCCATTTACAGCGGCCGCGGCCTGTATGTGGAGTCGTCCGCCGGCCCCGTCTGGCTCGTCGGCACCGCCGCCGAGCACCACACCCTCTACCAATACCAGCTGGCCAGCACGCGCGACGTCTTCATGGGCCAGATCCAGACCGAGACGCCCTACTTCCAGCCGAACCCGGTCGCCACCGTCCCCTTTGAGGCCAATGCGACCTACAACGACCCGGATTTCTCGGGCTGCGACCCTTCGGACGCCACCTGCGCCCTGGCCTGGGGTGTGCGCATTTTGAATTCCGACACCATTCTTGTGTATGGCGCCGGCCTCTACTCCTTCTTCAGCAACTACGCGCAGACCTGCATCCCCGGCCGGTCGTGCCAGGCGCGCATTGCCTCGATCGAGGGGTCGTCCTCCACAATTAACATTTACAACCTCAACACCATTGGCGCCACGAGCATGCTTGACCGTGATGGCGTGTCGCTGGCCAGTGCGGCCGACAATGAGAATGTCTATCCGAACACGATTGCTCTGTTTCAGAGTAGTTAGGCGAAGCCGTCGACGATCGATGAAACGGTGAAGACGACGAAACGGCGAAGCCGCTGAGGCGAGTGGACGAGCGAGGTTGATTCTGGTGTTTCTTGGATGACGTCTTGGGATGGCTTTTGTATTTCTTTTGATTTTGATTTGTTTTCTTGTATTGGTGTTGTTGGATCGCCCCTTCATCACTCCCTTCGTTGGATCACACATCCCCCTTTACATATTTCCTTTGTTTATATACGACGTATTTATATTCCATTTTGAGTTCCATCTTATTCGTTATCATGAAGCGCAGTGTCCAGTCCATCGACCACCCCCCCCCCTAATCCTTCAGAGAGTACCCCACGGGACCGCTCTCGCGGCCCATCTTGATCAGCCGCGCCCGCATCCCCTCCGCCCGCGTACGCTCCGTCTCGGACAGAACACTAAAGTCGCACTGCTCGACCCAGTCGCCCACGCCGTGCTGCAGCACGTTGCGCGCCCGCAGCGCGTTGCCGCCCACGTGGCCCACCGACCCGTGCAGCGTCGTCCGCTCCACCGCCGTCTGGTACACGCCGCGGTGCAAAATGTTGTTGTTGTAGAACACGGCGTCGCCTGGGTTGAGCAAAACGGTGAGCTGCGGCCGGTGGCCCGCCGCCTCGTCGCACGGCAGCGTCGCCGCGTACGGGTCCGCTGCCCGCTCGCCCGCGGTGCGCGCCCGCTTGTGCGACCCGGGCACCACAATCAAGCTCGCGTCGTCCCACAGCGCCAGGTTCCACTGCGCGTGGAACGCGGGCGCCTGCAGCCGCTCCATTTCCTGCTGCGGGGTCGCGTCGGGGCCAATGTCGTCCCGGTGCCACCGCAGCTCGTAGTCCCGGTAGTCCGGGCGCACCAGCATGTTGTACAGCTCCATGACCAGCTCGTCGTCGCCGCACGCCAGCACGCGCTTGGCCACGTCGAGCACGCCGTCCTGCGCAAAGTACGACTGCGTGAAGATGGCCGCGTCCTGCGCGCCCATCTCCGGGCGCATCAGGTGCTGGACGCCCCAGATGCCGGGCTGGTCGGCCCCGTTGGACTCTTTGGCTTTGGCGGCGGTCGCCCGGTCCCACCGGTCCCACGGCGGGAACTGCTTGCCGACCGTGCGCACGTGCGGCCAGTCGCCGGCGCGCGCCTTGTTGGCCGTGCGGATCGCCGCCTCCTGCAGCGCCTTGAGGGCGTCGCCGCTGACGACGGAGCGCACGACCACAAAGCCGTCCGCCTTGAGGCTGGTGAGGTAGGGGTCTTCGGAGACGGTCATTGTGAAGGTTGTGGAGGAGTTGTGTTGTAGATGTTGAGTTGTCGACGTTGAGTTGTAGATGTTGAGTTGTAGAGTCTGGGGTTGGCTGGAGAAGATTAAGAGATGCCAAGATCAAAAGCGACGATGCCTTCTTCTTTATGCTTTCCAGAATGCTTTAGATATACGAGGAAGACTCTTCCAAGGATTCAAGTCCACCATGTACTCGTATCATGTTCGAGGTTCCCCTCTTCGCTTCCTTGCTTCTCCGCTTGCTGACCCCAGTTTGCTCAGCGCCCGATAACACGATGGTCTGGGTCGGGTCGTGTCGTTGGTCGTTGGTCGATAAGTCGATTGTTACATCCAGCATCCACCCCAGAGACGTTAACACTGCCAAAAGGCGTGTAAGGTGCTGGTGCCAGTAGGAGCCAGTGGGAGCCAGTGGGAAGCTTGCCCACCAAAAAGGGCCCCATGTAACGTGTTCGAAGCAATAGGGCGACAATAGGCGTTCCCCTCGCGTGGTCCTTTTAGCGGGCGCAAGGCCCTGTGGAGCGTACGCTGCGACGTATGCCGCGCCCTGTACTCCGTAGGATCAAAAGAAAACCAACGAGAGCCGCTGGAAGCGAGAGCCGGAGATGGAAAGCCGAGTGCAAAGCCGGGCGCAAAGCCGGATGGATGCGCCCTGTAGGTGGAGACCAAGAAAGCCAGATGGAGAAAGTACAGCCATGATTTTGTCTTTAATTGACCACGTGACAGCGTGTTCTGCGACGTGGCCCGAAACGGCCTAGCCCCGCGATTTGTCGCGTCCTCTGGCTGGCTCGGGATCGGATGGCGTTTTCGCGACCTTCCAATGCGCTGACGACAGCACCTGTCCTCTCGTCGACCTTGGTTTGTTCCATCATCAATCATCGAATTCATTCATCAAAGTTATCCAATCCATCTCACTACACATCGAACATGCCCCCTCGCAAACGTCAGGCACCCCTCACCCCCGAGCCGTCCGGCCGGCGACGGTCGACCCGCATCAGTCTGTCGGGCCAGACGAGCCGTTACTTTGAGCGTGACGACGACGACGACGACTCGGACGTCGACGCGCGGCCCGGAAAGCGGGCCAAGACGGCGGCGTCCACAAAAGGGCGGAACGGGGCTCGTCGGCAGGTCGACGACAGCGGCGACAGCGACGCCGATTCCTACAAAGAAGAGGAGGAGGAGGAGGACGGCGGCGACGATAACGACGAGGACGATGAAGACGAAAAGGCCAACGAGGACGATGATGACTCCGACTCCGATGCCGCCCCCAAGGTCACCTTCATCCCGCACAAGAAACTGCACGACCTCGACGGCGTCGACTACACCGACGAGACCGTCCACCCCGTCACCATGCACTTTCTCAAGGACCTCAAGGCCAACAACCGCCGCGACTGGCTCAAGGGCAACGACGCCGAGTTCCGCCGCGCCCAGAAAGACTGGCTCGCCTACGTCGACACGCTCGGCATCCGTCTGGCGTCCGACGCCGACGAGACCATCCCCGAGCTGCCGGCCAAGGACGTTGTGTTTCGCATTTATCGGGATGTCCGCTTCAGCAAAGACCAGCGGCCCTACAAGCCGCACTTTTCGGCGGCGTGGTCGCGCACCGGCAAAAAGGGCCCCTATGCGTGCTACTATGTGCACTGCGAGCCGGGATCCTGCTTTGTCGGTGGCGGGCTGTGGCACCCCGAAAACGACGCGCTGCGGCTGCTGCGGGCGAGCATCGACGAGCGGCCCCAGCGGTGGCGGCGGGTGCTGGTCGAGGACGAGGCGCTGCGGCAGACGTGGTTGAAGGGGGCCGCCAAGGGCAACGAAAAGGCCATCAAACGAGCGTTTGCCAAGGTCAACGCCAACGGCGCCCTCAAAAAGAAGCCGCTGGGCTTCAGCGCCGACCACCGGGACATTGAGCTGCTGAAGCTGCGCAACTTTACGATGCACAAGAAGATCCCCGACAGTGTCTTCACCGACGCCGACGGCCAGGACCAGCTGATTGCCATGCTGCGCGCGCTGGTGCCCTTTGTGACGCATCTGAACCGCATTGTGCGGCCGGACCCGGGCGATGACTCCGACAGCGCGGAGGAAGACGGAGAGGGGGGCGAAGATGAAGAAGAAGAAGAGGAGGGGGGCGAAGAAGATGAAGAAGAGGTGGACGACGACGAGGATGAACTCACCATACCTCTCTTTTGATTACGGCGCCTTGGGCACTCTCTCTTCTTCCTGTATGCAGTCTGGTCTTTGCTTTGGATATTCAAAATTGGTAAATGGTAAACGGTAAATGTAAATGCAAATGGCAAAATGTACAATATATAGTGGTATCATCGGCGTCGTCAGCTCTCCTATTCCCCCCCTTTTCCCTCCTATTTTTCGTCCCCATAGTAGCTTGGCGGTAGGTCCTCGTCGTGCGTGCCCCATTCACTCTCTTCGGGCCCCACGGTGTACTCCAGCACGCCGCCCGTCAGAAAGATGTCGTGCGTGATCCAGTTGCGCGTGTACGGCCGCCCGTCGAGCGTCGCGCTCTGAATGTACTTGGCCGCGTACGTCGGGTCAAAGTTGCGCACGCGGAACACGGCGTCGCGGCCGTTGCGCGCGCGTACGCGCACCTCGCGGAAAAAGGGCGCCGTCAACAGGTAGACGTTCTGGCCGGCGACGGGGAAAAAACCCATGTAGACAAACGCCGAAAAGGCGCCCATGGCGCAGTCGTCGTTGCCCGGGATGCCATTGACCGTCGCATTGAACAAAGACGGGATGTAGCGGTGCGCCCAGTAGCTGCTGAGCGCGGGGCGGCCGGCGTAGTGGAACTGGAAGACGGGCAGAAACGTCTGCTCGTTGCCCATGTAGGCGATGCCCGACTCGTGGAAATAGTGCAGGCGGCGCGCAAACGCGGCCGGCCCGCCCATGAGGCGCACGAGCGTGCGCATGTCCTGGGGCGCGTAGAACGAGTAGAGCCAAGGGCTGCCCTCGTAGGTCTCGTAGGCGGTGTCGTAATAACAACTGTGCATGTCGAAGATGGGGCTGCAGCGGCGCGTGTTGTGGTAGCGCCACGACCCGTTCATGAGGCGCGGCTGCAAAAAGCCGACAAAGTCGCTCTGCACGACCTCGTCCTGCGTGTCGCGGTACAGGTCGCGCTGCTCGGCGTTCCAGATGTTGCGCCAGTTGGCGCCACGGCCGTGGTACTTGGCGGCGTCGGCTGCCAGGCGGGCCGGCGTCAGGTCCGCGGCTGGCGACGGTTCGCCGAGTGTCTGTTGGCCGGGAGGCGCATCTATGCTCTTGACCCCACCCATTGCCAGCAGTCCTTTGGCGAGCAGCGAAATGGCAAAGTCGTCGTAGGCGTACTCGACCAGGCGTGAGATGCTGCGGCTCATGGGTCCCGTGCCGTTGATGTCGTTGTCGTTCCAGGGAATGTAGCCCAGGGCGTGGTAGCTCTCGAGGCTGCCGCGGCCCTCGACGCCCCAAAACCCGGGCTCAACCTCGGCGTCCGACACCACGGCTGCATACGCCGTCGCCCAGTCGATGCCCGCCGTCAGGTTTTTCAGGAACGCGTCGGCCACGACGACGTCTGCATTGGACCCGCCCTGCGTGTAGCCCTTGCAAAAGCTCATGCGGCAGTCGGGCAGCTTGCCGTCGTGGCGGTAAATGTCGAGCAGGGCGCGCACCATCTCGGTCTGGGCGGGCGGGTCGATGATGGTGAGCAGCGGGTGCTGAGCACGGAACGAGTCCCAGATGCAGTAGAACGAGTCATAATAGGGCTCGTCTGAGTCCCACTTTTGGTTCTCGCCCGTGTAGTTTTGCGGCGACAGCAGCGTGCGGTAGAGACCGGACCAAAAGGTGGTCTGCATGGCCGTGGACACGCCAGTGGCGTCGACCTGGATGGGCGACAGTTTGTCGCGCCAGGCGTTCTGGGCGGCATGGACGGTGCCGTCAAAGTCCCAGTCCGGGATCTCGGCCTCGGCATTGGCGCAGGCCTGGTCGGTCGAGATAAAGGACACGCCGACGCGCGCCATGATGGTGTGGTCGGAGCCCGGCGCGGGGGGTTCGAACTGGATCCAGGCACCGGCCGCGCCGCGCGGGTCGCGGAAGTAGCCCTCGCCCAGGTTGCCGACAAAGTTGACGGCGTCGGATGCGCGCGTGCCGGCAAACACGCCCGTCTTGCGGATGGTGGCACCCCGAAAGTCGGCGCAGAAAAAGGCCGAGTATTGGCCCATGCCAAAAGACGGCTGGTAGCGGCCGTCGCCAATGATGCGGCCGGACTCGGGGTACACCTGGATGCCGCCGCCGGTGCGCGAGTTGCCCAGGTCGGACAGGTCGACCATGACCAGTGGGCTGTACGGCACATACGCGTCGCCGCACCACAGCTGGAGGGGAGAAGGGGGCGAGGTGGGCGCGCTGGGCGAATTCGGGGCCTTGGCCGCCGCGGCATCCGCCGCCACAGCGTCAGGGAAGGAAAACCGATAGAGTGCCGCATGCTGCGTGGCCGTCATCTCGGCGCTGACCGAGTTGTTGAGCTCGAGGGCAAAGTAGCCCGGACTGGCGCGGGCCGTATTGTTGCGGCGGACGACGGCGCGCCGAAAGGCCGGGTACTCGCACTTGGCAAAGTTGTCCTGCGGGCAGCCCGGGTGCACAAACAGCGGGAACTGGCCCATGGACGGGCTGCCGCCGGTGCCCGAGTCGTGCAGGTGCGAGAAGCCAATGATCTTGCTGTAGTCGGACACGAAGCCAGCGGCGTTCTCGGCGGGGCTGTTGGTGTCGGCGACGGCCTTGGCCATGCCGTAGGGCAGGGTGGCGCCGGGGAAGACGTGGCCGCCGTTGACGGTGCCGATGAGCGGGTTGATGTAGCGGATGACGTCGAAGGAGGACGAGGCGCTCTGGAAGGACGAAGACAGCGACGACAACGGCAGGTGGCTGGACGGCGAGAAGAGGGCGAAATAGAGCGCGTTGCCAAGCTCATGCCGCGGCGTCGGAAGCAGCATCAGCACGCAAAAGGCGAAGAGCACGAGCGCGGCGAGGCGGCTGCGGCGCCGGCCAAAGACACGGATGAGCGACATGGCGGGGGTGTGTGTTGGCGGATGTCGTCGATATGAACGCGTCGTTGTGGTTTCTTGCTCTCGTCACGCCGCCGTCGACATGCCCTCAAAGGGGAGAGGTTGGAGGGGGGAAGGGGGAGCTTTGTTCACGTGGGCATGTCTTGGGTGGGCGAGTGAAGGGATGTGGTGATACGAGGTGACGGGGAAAGGGCGGAGAGCGGAGAATGGAGACTGTGGGACAGGGACACGAGGAAGGAGCGAAAGTGACAACACAGAAGGGGGGTCGGAAGAAAGAAGGAAGGAGTGGCGGAGAAGGGGAAAATGGAAGAATAAAAAAAGGAATAAAAAAGGGAATTAAAGAGTGAAAGAGAGCCGCCAACCGCTTGGCAATCAACGCGTGTAGACGATCCAGAAAGGACAGCTGTGTTTCTCGATTCTGGACGGGAGAGATGAAAGACGGGAAGTGAGAGAACACAGAGCAAAATCAATAAAGAAGTACGGAGTATGCACAGAAGCCGCTGCTGTCTACGAAGTACGTCGTATTACTTTGGGAACGCCACCTTTCGGTAAGACAGGGCGGAGAGCGGGACACGTTCGACTGCTTTGACCTCAGACAGCTGTTGAGGTATGTACTCGAGCCCATGCAGATACAGCTCCTAGTTCTCGGCCTCCAACTTCGCAAGCCCCTGGCTACGGACCGATCGAGACCAGCCTAGCGCAACGTGCAGCGGGCTGTTCGATTGCCAAGATTCTCTTGTCGACTTTTCGATATTGCGACCTTGTCAGTGGGGTTGTCTGTCTGGCCCTGTTTGATCAGTGTGTCGTGTTGCTGTACGATACGCTGTATCTCTTTTTTTTCGACTCTTGTATTCCTTGTTATTATTTAACTTCACGGCGTCAGTCAACTCTGTTGCTCCTTCCCTTTCAACTTTTTCCTTTTTGTCGCTCTTTCCTCTTTCCACTTCGGCCCCCATGCGACAGCACTAGCGCTGCAGGCAGGGGTGTATGCTTAAATCGATCGGAATAGGGGGCGGAACGACGGCAGCGACGCTGTACTGTCGGTGTCTTTTGCGGGCTGTCCAATAGTGATGAGAGGGGAGAGCAAAGAGAAAAGAGGAAGATGGAGCCCACATGCAATTTAAGAGCATTTAACTCGTCGACTCTCGGCTGAATTGGTCGACTGCCGACCAGCGGTCGTCGGTTCAGGAAGACTATGGCACCGAGCAATATATTCATAACTCACAATGACACTACATTCGCTGCAAATACAGTGAGATACGCTGTAAGACGAGCTGTATATTTTCAACAGCGTAAGATACTTGCTCGACATTCCCCATATATGACATAAGGAAACCCATGATAACACCAAACGCCTTTGCTTCCGACCCATTTGCACCCCATGACTCTTCATTAATATGTGCCATCTCCTGTAACCCCCTCCCCTCACGACTGAAAACTGGTCGAGAGCAGGTGCGGCTTGCGGTCCCGCAAGTCGAGCAGCATCTGGCCAAACAGGCCGTTGGCCCAGGAGAACCATTGCCGCGTCCAAACGCCCTCGTCGTGGCTGCTGACCGACTCGTGCATCAGGCCCAGCCCGTCGGTCGACGACACCAGCTGCCGCAGCGCCGTGACAATCTCGTAGTCGTCGTCGGTCGTCATGATCTGCACGACCAAACTCATGGGCCAGGCCATGCCGGTGCCGACGTGGGGGCCGCCGGTGCCGTTGAGCACGGGCCCCGTCATGAAGTAGGGGTTGGCGCGGCTGAGGACGAGGCGGCGCGTGTTGCGGTAGACGGGGTCGTGGCGGTCGACGTAGCCCAGCAGGGGGGCACTCAACAGAGACGGAATGTTGGCGTCGTCCATGAGGTTGTGCGACCCAAAGCCGTCGACCTCGTAGGCGTAGACGTCGCCATGGACGGGGTGGTGCACGCGGCCGTGGCGCTCGATCCCGAGGCGCACCGTCTCGGCAAAGTCGGTCATGCGCAGCGCGAGCTCGTGATAGTAGCGCGAGCGGTGGCCCTGGCGGTAGTTGCTGTAGTCGTCGTCGGCGACGGCGGCGGCGTCGAACAGCGCGCTCGAGTCCGCCTTGTTCTTGATGGAGTCGCTCGTCTTGATCGACGAGGGGGAGCGCCTCCCCAACTGCGCCATGATGGGCGCGCACGCGGCCAGGTAGCGCGCCAGCATCATGTTGGCCGGCACAAACAGCTGGTGCGTGCACGCGTCGTCCGACGGCCGGAACGCGCTGCGCACCATGCCCGTGCCGCCTTGCACCGGCGGGCCTGCGCCGCCGTTGGGCAGCGTCTCCGTGGCCACGCTCGTCGGCCGCTGGAACTGGTACGGCGAGAACTGCACGCGCCCGTCGGGGCCGTACGTGCCCTTGGTCATCTCCTCGGCCGTCGCCAGGATGGCCTCGACGGCGAGTACCCACGTGCTGCGAAACTCGGCGTCGTCGCCGTCGTCTTCGGCATCCTCCTTTTTGTGGATGCGCCCAAAGAACGCCCCGTCTTGGGTCGCCGCGTAGTAGTCGTACGACAGCTGCAGAAACGCCGCCAGTGAGTCCAGCTCGTATTTGCACTCAAACACCACCTGGTGCGCCACGGGCGGGTACACAATGTCGCCGCCGCCGAACCCGCCCGTCACCGTAAGCCCGCTCTCGGCCGGCGGCCGGAAGGCGTTGCAGTGCGGTGAGTTTTGGATGTAGCGGGCTTGCAGGTTGATCGTGCCGCGGAAGAGGGAGGCCAGGGACGAGCCCTTCTGTGTGTCCTTCTTGTACTTCTTGTCCTTTTTGTCCTTTTTGTGCTTCCCGGCGCCGGCTGCGGCCGGTGCCTTGAGTAGTGACCGATAGCTCTGCAGCTGGTTGGCGCTGTCCCGCAGCCACATCGCATTGATGTCGCCCGTCGTCACAAACGTCAGCTCCTCGTCCGTCGTGCCCGCCCCCAGCCCGTGCCACGCAATCGCCGTGTCGAGCGTGTTGGGGAAACAGTTCTCAAACAGCCGGAACAGGTCCGGGTCGCGCACGAGCTTGCGCATCGCGTCAATCGTGTCTTCGACCTCGGGCGCCGTGAACCGTCGGCACTCTGGCGGCGGCCGCTGGTACGGCAGGTTGTAGCGGCCGCCCGAGAAAGGCTGGTGATCCCGGCTTGTGGCGTAGGAGGTGTAGTCCGGGCAGCTGGCAGCGGTGTCGTCGCTGTGAGCGGTGCTGCTGCTGCTATCATTGCTGCTGTCGTCGCCCGAAGGCCGCGCCGAGACAGGCGACACGCCCACGGCCGCCGCGGCCGCTGCAGCTAAGCTAACGGCTCTTCCAAGACGAACCATGGTTGCCGTTGGCGAGATCGGATGTGTCGTCTATGGCGAACGCGCTGCCTTTGGGGCTCGTGAATGCCTCGCAAATGCTCGTTGTGTCGTCTCTCCTTTTCCCCTTTCACGTGAAAATCATAATAACGCGGAGACTCACGAAAGCGACCCCAGGCCCGTCGCAATAAGGGCTTGAGGGGCAGGAGCGAACGGACGTTGTCCAACGCGCCGTGTAAAAAAGATGACTGAGAAACCTCACGACTGCGAAATGCCGTATGTTGTCGTCATCCGTACAAGATGAGATGTTAAATCTTCGAGGTTGAAAAATAGAAGTTCCTCCAGTTCTTCATTTCAATCCAATGTCTTTTTGGCTGATCACTGAGCTATGGTACGGAGTTCTCCATACCCCAATACTGACTCCCACTAACAAGCCCGCTGTAATCGCTGGGCCGTGGCTTTCCTGCAGCTGTCATCGCCGCGCCGGATAAAGTCGTTTTAGGGCTCAGGGGTCTTGCATTCCCACCAACAGGAAGGGTCTCAGCTTATTAAAGTACAGCACCAAGTGCGAAAGTATTAATATCCCCTATTAATACGTCGTACCTGCATGCGTCTTCACATTCCCATGGCCTTCGTACCTCCTTCTTTCATTCAAACAACATATATTTCGGTTTATTCGCTATATGCCGACGACAACTGTGCTTGCTACGTACATTTCCAGAGGACGAAAAGAGAAAAAGACAAAAAAAAGAAAGAAAACAAATGAATGCAACACAAGAAACGCAGGCATAAAGACACGTCAAATTAACAAAGCGAGACATAAACATAACAATCATGAATAAGCTGGACTCAAGCCACCTCAGAACGCTCAACGCCTCAGCTCAGATCAAACCGCGCATTCGACCGGATCGCATACAGCAGCTTGTCCCGCAGCGCCGCCTCCGTCGAGTACCGCGGCAGCTTCAGCAGGTTGACGCACGTGCTCGTGCTCGGCAGCCGCGCCTCGTCGCTGCCCGCGTCGCGGATGCTGAACTTGGGGCTGAGCTGCGAGAACCCCAGCAGCGGCGCCCGGGGGGTCGACGTCACGTACTTGAGCAGCAGCCGCCGGTCGTCGTCCGGCAGTGACTGCACCACGTCCCAGAACAGCTTGACCGTCGGGTGCTCCTCGTGGTCGTCGCCGATCTCGTAGAGCCCGCCGTAGATGGTGTTGCGCCGCAGGTCCTCGACGTCAATCTCGGACGAGTCGCCGCCGACCAGCCGCTGCAGCTCGTTCTGGTTGAACATGCGCAACCACACCGGGTCGATGATGGTGCCCAAGCCGCGCAGAAACGCCTTGGTCACCAGGTACGGCTGCGCCATCAGCCGGTGGCGTGCCACGTACGAAATGTACAGCGGGCGGTTCTCGTTGGTCACCCGGAGCTTGTCGCCGTTGGGCACGAGGTTGCGGTTCTCCGTCTGCAGCCGCTCGTTGTTGCGCGAGACCTGGTCCTCGATCGTAAAGTCCAAATCTAGGTCTGCCACGTCGCCGTCGTAGTTCTTCAGCTGCAGCATGCCCTGGTACAGCTCCTCGTCCATCTCGCGCAGGTCGTTGATGTTGGCGCGGTACACAGAGTCCGTCGCAGACAAGGCCCACTTCAAAAGGAAGAAGCCGGCAAAAACAAAGTCAATGAGGATGCCCTCGTACAAGCACTTGCCAATCATCCGCCCAATGAACTCATAGTGGCGCATCAAACTCATGACCTCTTCGTCCCACTCTTCGGTACCCTCAATGTAGCCATGCTTCTGCAGGTTCACCTTGAGCTGATCGAACTTCTTCGGGTTGGGGTAGATCGCGTTCTCCTGGTTCGAGGAAAAGATCTCGTCTTGTGGAGACAGCACCTGCATAAGGGCACAAGTGAGAAATTCCTTCGTGACACCACCGCCGTCGATGCCTGCCTCCTCGTTTCCAAAGTCGTCAATGAACGTGATCTGGATGGGCTCCTTCAGGCTCTCGCCGAGATCCCAGAACTGGCCAAAGGCCGACTCAAAGATCGCGTCTCGGCGAATCCGAGCACTGTGCCGCGCAACGATGGTCCGCGCAGGGCTGTTTTCGCCCCAGCCGCCGTTGCGGTCCATGATGTGTGCGCGCCACGCGTCGGGGTCGGCGTTTCCCTCCCGCCGCCGCAGCTTGTCGAGCTGGACAAACTCGCGGAAGATCCGCACACGCGCCTCGAACGGAAGAATGTACGGCATGTTCCGAAGGATTTCAAGCTTCGGTCCGATCGTAGCAAGCAGCCGCTCGCGCTGGGACTTCTCCCGCTGCCGCCGCATCCTCTCCAGCATGGCATATCGGGAGGTGCGGGCGAATGCGCGGGAAGACGCCGAATGGGTGTGCTCCTCCATCTCGTCTTCGCTGTCGTCCTCGTCCATGTCCACATCCCCGTCTTCGTCACCATCGCCAGCATGCCGCAAGTCGTGCTGCCTCTGCTCTTCGGAGACAACGGCCGGTACAAACTGCGTCATGTCGAAATTCGATGTCATGTGCCAGTGGCCTGCGGGAAGGAACTTGCGCCGAGAGTCTCGCTCGTATAGCATCTGGATCGCGGTTGTGACAATGGTCTTGAACATGCGGAAGTCCAGGCCGGGAACAACAAAGTAGTTGCCGACCTGGCTAGACCGCTTCGATTTGGTTGAATACGACGGCTGGAAAGCACTATCCGAGGAGTCACTTTGCAGCAGATCCGAGGCGTTGTACAGGAGTGTGAACGATAGGTTCTTCAGAAACGAGGTCAGTGTCTTAAGGGCATCCAGAGACAGGGCAGAAGACCGAAGACGAGAGCCAGGTTGCTTCTTGGTCTCTCTGAAAGGAGATGCCGAGTTTGAAAATCCAGAGAAGAAGTCGTCGTCGTCTGTGAGTCTCAAAACAAAGGTGTATAGCTCAAGGAACAAAAGAACAGTGCGCCACTCCCGATCCCAGGTCGATTCACTTTGGGATGTCGTAGCCGTTGTGGGAAAACGCGTTCGCTGTAACAAATAATCCAGCGCTGCTTTGGGAGACTTGAGCACTTGGCTGAAGAGTGACGTGGCACTGGATGCTTCCCAGAAGAAGCGCACGGCTGGCAGGGGCCCAGATTGTGTCGGAAGATCGGCCAAGAAGAACTGCATCCGGATGTCGTCTCCCTTGTCGGGAAAGCATCGAATAAGAACAATTGCATAGCCGGCGAGAAGGCTTGCATAGTCCTGGCCAGAGGAGCTCGACTGGCTGGCTGTGAACCGTTCTAGTAGCTTTGTGATCTCCTCCTTGTCGACCAGGGATCGGATCTGAGTGGCTAGGTACTCTTCCTGCGGCGTCTTGTCATCCGATTTCTGAGCATTGGCGAACCGCACCCGCACATCGCCCGAGAGGAACGACAGCTGCGTGTAAATGGCTCTCAGATACAGAGGCGAGCCTTGGCTCTCTCCGCACAACCGTCTCTGGAAATCAACGACGTGAGCAAGCAACCAAAGCAGATCCTCCGCACCTTGGCTTGGCTTCTTTACTGCGGCGCCATATATGTCGATCGCAGCTCGGGATAGGGCGTCGAAACTGATATGTTGTGAGAGGGAGACGACGGTGTTTTCCAGCAGCACAATGGGTTGCGTCAAGAAAGATGCTGCGAATTCGAGGTAGGCTCGTTGTGTGAATGCTTGAGGTATTGTTTCAGCTGCCGACAGAGGTACAAGAACAGACTTGTGCAGATAGCTGGCCGTGTTCTCCCCTAGTACAGCCACGTCCTTGCTGTAGAATTTGGCGAGCATCTTATAGTACGCCTTGAGGCTGTTGAGGAGGGCATGTGGTCGTAATTGAACGATGCGAATGAGAAGGTCGAATAGGACTTGCGAAGATGGGCTCTGAGCTCTGTGAAAAGAAACAGTTGTTAGTAAACGGAATAAGGAGCGTTGGGAGAGAGGGAACGCTGTCGTGACGTACTGGTCTTGGCCCAACGTTAGTACCAGGATGTGCACGAGATGCCAGAGCCTCGCTTGTGGGAGCTGCCCAGAAGTAAGAGCTGCGTAATCTGTCCGTGCCAGGTCGTTCGCAAATAAGAAAAGCGGCTTCACATCGCCGTCTTCTCGAACGTCAAAGGCAGAGAGCAGGAGAGGGAAAGCTTTCGGGATTCTGTCCGCGGGCGACAGGGAACTCGACGAGGCAAAGAGCTCAGCGAGAGCTTGCCGCCGCCCCGCCTTCACAGTCTGTCTTGTCTGGTGGCCACGCCATGTTCGCTGGATCGATCGTGCGGCCTTGAGCTCATCGCGTTCCTGTTGCCGCTGTCGACGGCCCGCCTGGGCATCTGCAACCGTCTTGGAGGCGCCCGAGCCACTCCCCGGAGATAGCGAGTGGGCCGCGAATGGGTTGGAGTGCTTCTGGCCGCTGAGGTTGACGTTCCGTAGGCGCCGCGAGTTTCCAGAGAATGTTGGGAACATGGCTGCGTCTTGTGTGTTCTGTCGATCAAGAAACGCCGCCGCTCGTGTGCGGCCGCGGCCGGTGCTGAGAAATGGTGCAAGCGCGGGGTCCTATCTCGCGTACGCAGGTCGGATCGGAGAGACAGGTCTCGTGTCGTAGAACCTCCACCGGGGGCTGTCGAAGACGCAGTGAATGCTGTCCTACCGCGAAACCAGAATGATGGGGGTCAATCTGTCACCACAATGCGAGAATGTCGAAGTTTGTGAAGAAAATCATTCGGGCAGGAGGTCGGGTGGACAGGAAGTGACCTGCCTGTTATTTTGTTAGGCAGACAGGGACGCCGTGGCACATAGTATTACTGGCCGGCTGAGTGTTGCTAACTGCGGGAAGGTGCGGCCGGCACCCACTTGCCCTGATAGGTAAGAATTGCACGCCGCGTTCTAGAAAGTTCACTGTTGCCACAGCCTCATAGGTTAGTCAGAAGGCGCTAATAGTTGCTCTGTCGCCGCAGCTTTTTGAAGGTCAGCGAGGTCGGCCAGGCCTGGTCAACCGTTATTAGCAAATGGAGCAGAAAAATACAGGGGACTGGCGCTAATCCTAGAGATGTCTAGGATGTCTGGGCAGCCTCGTCGCCTCCACCAGCGTGGGTAGCAAGAGCGACGTATGTTCTTGCCTCATTAATTTGCAAGATAGTTTTCCCTACGATGTTGCACGGAGCGTGGTTTCCTTGTAATACATCGACGGGATCCCACATCGTCGTACCTTCCACATGGCATATTTGCGCTGTGCAATGTCCCTTCCCATCGGAAGCGATGAGGTTTCTTGCAGGCAGGGGCGTTGGAGGAGGACGGCCTAAGGAAAGAGTGACTGTTGGCTCGTAAACAAGATATAGCCGTTGAAATAAGAAGTCAGACGGTGGGGCACGATGCTGGCCAGTCCGTGCCTTCTTCATTTAAACGTGCAACACAAAACCGAACACTGTTTAATTTAAGCAGGCGGCAAGAGCGACGAACCCAACAGCGAAAGCTCTTTCCCGAGACTTCTTTTCATCACAAAAATGGAAGTAAGGACAGACAAACAAACTTGTACGGGTGTGCCTTCCTTGCCACCTTACTTCTTATTCGTGAAGGGAAAGAACGATCGCGAATATCAGTCACGTGGCGATATCTGTGAGATGATTTCGCGGAGATTGGTGGTGGTGTGTTTTGGCACCGTTGGTGACGTGCCCACACCGCCAAACGGTCTTTCCCAACCAACCCTCATTTCCAAGCTCCACAACAGATATTACATAAGCCTCCACAAGCCAATTTCTGCGCTAGGTGAATGTGCAGGGCAGAAAAAAATGAAGTGAAAAAAAAAATCGAGCGTATCTAAACTTAAAGCGCGACAGCGAAATTCTTTCTTCTCCCCCCTCTCTCCTTCTCCCTTTCTCCCTTCGTCAACCACTTTCAAAATCCAAAATTTCCACCTTCAAAAGAGAACACGATTTGACAGTACTTCACCGTACTTGATTTCTGTTCTCGGCACAGTTGCTTTTCACTGCTCAAATCACAAAAAAAATTGAAAATCCATTCAAAAATCCAAAATCCAAACCAACTTCCGTCCAGCTAATTTCCACGGAACCCAAAAAAACATCACCGACTTTCCATCTCGCCAGCCGAACGGAATTCTCAAACTCAGTCTTCAAGACCAGAAACTCGTCCTTGCACCGCATTTCGATTCTCTCTTAACAGGTACGCGGCGCTGCTCTCTTCCAACAGTCTTTGTCTGGGGCCTATTTCTGGCCTGCTCTTTGTTCGCCACAAGGCCTTTCCGTTCGCGTCGTCTGCCCTTGCAGCGATTCCTTCACTGCATTTCCTTTCATATTGTGACATCTTCAGTTGCGGTGGCGTGGCCCAGGCATTTCAGGTTCTCTCGTATAGTTATCATTTCTATTCAGACATATTTGCTAACTGCAGCTCTGCGCACACACAGACTCTCCTTTTCTACCCAACCAACCCGTCAAAATGGCTGCTCCCACTGCTTCGGTCGACCAGCTCGCCAACGAGCTCAACAACACCTCCCTTAACGGCGACAAGGCTGCCCCCGCGATCAACACCAGCGTCGGCGAAGCCACCGACCTCGATGCTGCCGGCCCCACCCCCAGCTCGGCGGCTGCTCATCAGCAGGCCTCTGCTTCACTGTATGTTGGCGAGCTCGATGAGTCCGTCACCGAGGCCATGCTCTTCGAGCTTTTCTCGCAGATCGGCCCCGTTGCCTCGATCCGCGTCTGCCGTGACGCTGTGACCCGCCGCTCGCTGGGTTACGCCTACGTCAACTACAACAGCACCCCCGATGGCGAGAAGGCCCTCGAGGAGCTGAACTACACCCTCATCAAGAACCGTCCTTGCCGCATCATGTGGTCGCAGCGCGACCCTGCTCTGCGCAAGACCGGCCAGGGCAACATCTTCATCAAGAACCTGGATGCTGCCATCGACAACAAGGCCCTGCACGACACGTTTGCTGCCTTTGGCAACATTCTCAGCTGCAAGGTTGCCCAGGATGAGCACGGTGCCTCCAAGGGCTACGGTTTCGTGCACTACGAGACCGATGAGGCCGCTCAGCAGGCCATCAAGAACGTCAACGGCATGCTTCTGAACGAGAAGAAAGTGTACGTCGGCCACCACATCCCCAAGAAGGACCGCCAGAGCAAGTTCGAGGAGATGAAGGCCAACTACACCAACATCTACATCAAGAACCTGAACCCCGAGGTCACCGACGACGAGTTCCGTGAGCTGTTCGAGAAGTACGGCCAGGTTACTTCGTCCACCATTGCTCGTGACCAGGAGACTGGCAAGAGCCGTGGTTTCGGCTTCATCAACTTCACCGCGCACGAGGCTGCGGCCGCTGCTGTGGCCGAGCTGAACGAGCGTGACTTCCACGGACAGGAGCTGTACGTTGGCCGTGCTCAGAAGAAACACGAGCGGGAGGAGGAACTCCGCAAGTCTTATGAGGCCGCTCGCCAGGAGAAGGCCAGCAAGTACGTCGGCGTCAACCTGTACATCAAGAACCTTGATGACGAGGTTGATGACGAGAAGCTCCGTGAGCTGTTCGCTCCTTACGGCCCCATCACCTCAGCCAAGGTCATGCGCGAGACGCTGATCGAGGGTGAGGAGGAGGCCGACAAGGAGACCAAGGAGGAGGAGGAGAAGGCCGACGCTGAGGCCACCGAAGAGAAGACGGAGGCTACCGAGGACGAGGCTGCGGCCGAGGACAAGGCCGCCAAGGGTCCCAAGCTGGGCAAGAGCAAGGGCTTCGGCTTCGTTTGCTTCAGCAACCCCGACGACGCCACCAAGGCCGTCACCGAGATGAACCAGCGCATGGTCAACGGCAAGCCGCTGTACGTTGCCATTGCGCAGAAGAAGGAGGTGCGCAAGAGCCAGCTGGAGGCTAGCATCCAGGCCCGCAACACTCTGCGTATGCAGCAGGCTGCTGCCGTGGCCGGTATGCCCCAGTCGTACATGCAGCCCCAGGTCTTCTACCAGCCCAACCAGCAGCAGGGCTTCCTGCCCCAGGCTGGCGGCCGCGGCATGGCCTTCCCCCAGGGTGGCATGGGCATCCCCGGTGGCCGTCCTGGCCAGTTCGCCCCCGGCGCCTTCCCCCAGGGCGGCCGTGGCGGCATCCCTCCCCAGCAGCTGCCCCCTAACATGTACCTGCCGGGCCAGTTCCCCCCTGGCGTTCCGTTCAACGGCCCCAACAACGCCCAGTACATTGCTGCCATGCAGCAGGTCCAGCAGACCGTCGGCCGTGGCGGTGCTCCGGCTGGCGGCCGTGGCCCCATTCCGGGCATTCACGGCAACAACCTGGGCGGCCCTGGCCTGCCCGGTTTCCCTCCTTCGACGCGCCAGAACGGCGGCGGCCGCGGCCGTGGTGGCCAGTCCCAGGGCTTCAACGGCCCCCAGGGCGGCCGCGGTGGCCAGAACGTGCCGGTGCCCAACATTTCCGGCCCCGAGCTGAGCCAGGGTGCTCTGCTCCAGGCGCAGCTGAACACTGTCGGTAACAACCAGCAGCAGCAGAAGCAGATCCTGGGCGAGGTTATCTTCCCCAAGATCCAGGCCCTGCAGCCCGAGCTTGCCGGCAAGATCACCGGTATGCTTCTGGAGATGGAGAACCAGGAGCTGGTTCACCTGGTTGACGACGAGGCTGCTCTGAAGGCCAAGGTCGAGGAGGCCCTTGGCGTGTACCAGGAGTACGTCAAGAACCAGCCCACCGCCGAGGAGGGTGAGACGGCCAAGGCTGAGGAGAAGAACTAAGCGGGTCGTTTTGCCACACTACTCCCTCACATTCGTTTGTTGAGGTCGAGTTGGCAAAAGAATACGGGAGATAACAGCATGGTACGATCACCAGCTCTCTTTTCTCCTTTGATGATACCAAACATTTCCTTATTTTATCTTTTTTTTTTACACTCTTCGGTCGGAATTATGTCAATTTTTTTTAAAAACTTTTATTGTCGCCTTTTCGTCGCTGGTACCTCGTTTTGATGCAATGTTACCTCTTCGCTTGTCTTTTCGTCTTTCTCCTTTCCTGTCATCACCACCTTGTTTCCACGTCAGCGGTATCGTCAACGGGCTACTCGCTCGCATGGCTCTGGAAACGTTGTGAGAGAACGAAAACAAAAGGACGAAAAAAGGCGCTGGTGACGTTTTGCTTTGTATTGATAGACACACCGGTTCTGTTTCTGTTATGGGGTGGGTGGGAAAAAAGGTCTCAAGGGATACTACGGGGTAGGTGAAGAGAAAGCAAACGAAACAAAAAGACGGCGGCTCTCGCTCCTGCGGCAACCAGCACCAGAAAAAAGACATCGCCAACCTCTCTTCCCTCCACCCTCTCATTCTCATCCTCTCTTGTTTTACCCACCAGGGCGGCATGTCTTAGCTGGGGTGCTCGACAAAAGCGAGAGCTTGTCTCTTTTGTCTCTCATGCACCATTTTTATTATCTAACCCTGGCGGCGTTTTGAAGGGCTATGGCTAACTGTCTATCTGTTTGTTTTTTATTTCTATGTTTTTTTTTTCTCGGTTTTTCTAACGAAGGGTCCAAGTATATCGTCATTTTCTTTGATTTCTACTTTCTTTTTATTTTCTTCTGCCTTTTTACTTTCCTCTATTGTCCTCCGATGCTTACAAATTGCCCCCTATGCGACTCGGCTCGTTTGTCCGGCGTCTTGTTCAGTGTCTTGTTTAGCAAAAGGGTACGGAAATGGCAAAGGATGGAGAGGGAGTACAATGGTCAAAAGGGGGCTGAAAGGGCCACAAAAAGGGGTGACAGAACCGGTCAAGGACGACCTGAGATTGCCTCAATAGGTAGTAGTTCCATGGGCAGATGGACTGAGTATTTTCTCTAGTCTATCTGATGCAAAGAAAATATCTTTCAAATACAAAAAAAGTTTAATTATTTTTTGATCAATCATCGGTGAAGGAAACATACAAAAGCATAACCAACAATGAAATGTGAGAGGCGAAGGAAGCACATCTCCGAATCTACCATTCACTGCACTGCACGTTCACGCTGGTTTATGTGATGTAGGTGAAAAAGTAAAAATTCTAATTTCCATATTGATGTTGCAGGCATTGCCAGTTACAAAAGAATTCCATAATGCCCCCAATATAAAGACGCCCCTCTAGACTCCGTTTTGACTATGAAATATTCCCTCTGAAAAACAAACACAACATTCTGAAGCTTCTGGTCTCTATCCGTCCACGCTTTTTCGACTTCAGTCTTCAGGTATGTAATAAATGTTCAGCTTCCGGCCAATTGACATTGATTTCCGTCTTGCTCCCCAGAAATAAAAAAGAAAAGAAAAGAAACTCGTGTCATCGGCTCAAAAGCACGTCGACTTCATTGCAGTTATACCTCCCATCACTTGCATCACTTGGAGTGCTTGGTCTTCGATTTCTTGGACTTGTCCTGCGCAGGTGCAACAGGGCTGTCCTGGGAGGCGTCTGTGTCAATTGCCTCGGCAGAGACTCCATAAACCTCTTTCTCGAGGCCAATAGCCGCGTCCCAGCCAGCCTTCTCGGCAAGGTTGCCGACATTGCTCAGACGGCGACGAACCTCTTCCTCGGTCGTAGCAATAGTAGCAACGAGGCTGGCAGGCGCATTGGTAGGTGCAGCAGCCGGCTTGCGTGCCTTAGACTCTGTCGTGCCATTAACTCCTCCCTTGCCGACGGCAGCAGCACGAGCGCTTTCCGCATTGCTGCGGGCGAGGTAAGAAGTGATGAAGAACTTCACAAAGAGGTAGGTAAGGGGTGCGAGGTAAACAACATTAAGCCAGATCGCAAAAGTCTCACTAGACGTTGCAATGCATGATATGGCCTTGAGAGGGGTGGGAGCAGCTTGACCGGCCTGGGGGGAGGTCGAGTTGGCAGCGGCCCGGATCGAACCAGACACAATACTGCCGCCAGTCGCGTTGTTGGTGGGTGCTGAGGTGGTGGGCACCGTGTAGCCGATGAAAGAGTGCGCCATGGCGATGGAAGCACCAACCAGGAATTGAGTGATTTGTGCCGAGGTCAGCGAGCGCTTGACTTTGGTAGGGACACGGACAGAGAAGGCCGTGAAGGTGAAGTAGCTGTACTGTAGGGTTGTTAGTTTGCAAGAACGGAAAGCGGGAGACAATGAAGGACAAAGGGCGGTACATACCATCAGCGTGTGGATGAAGGAATTCATAAACACAAACATCCAGATAGGAGCGCTCATGTAACGCATTCCGGCCCACATGCACATCATGGCGCCGGCGTGGTGGTAGGTCTGAAGAGTCGAGCTGTATTTACCCTTGGCAAGAATGATAAAGGTGTCGAGAACCTCGTAAAACTTGCTGAGGTAGAAAAGCCAGCCGTAAAATGCGAGACCCTCGTTCCACATGCGGCCAGGCTGGTTGCGGTCAGGGGAGAGAGCAAACTCGGCTGAGATGGGGCTTGACTGGGTCAGCCAAAGGCCAGCATGCTCGTCGTATACAAGTCCGTTGCCCAGGCCAGGAGCACCGCTCATGCGGCAGATGCTGTCAACGGTAGCAGCCCAGCCACTAGTGCTCGGGTCGCCGGTGTTGGCAAAGGGGTTGGCGAGAGTGCGGCGAAGCATGTTGACCATGCCAATCCAGGTCCAGGCAGAGTAGACAGCAAGGAACACATTGTGAGCAACGACAAAAGCAAAGAAAGCCTTGGTCTGGCTGATGGCCCAGGGCCGGCGGTTGGTGGATTTGTTGTACTTGTTGAGAAGCTTGGCCGTGACTGCGTAGACAGCCGCAATAGTCAGCGGCACGCGGATGTCAAGGGCAGCCGCATAGAAGCTGTCCGAGATGTGGAAAGGGTGGTTGTAAGCCAGAGAGCCCGGCTCCGGCAGAGGGAAGAAAGCAGGCTCAGAGCTGGGAGGGAGGCGGAAGTAGGAGAGCGCAGGAAGCTTCGCGAGCACGCGTGAAGCAGCCATGTTGACGGTTTGCAACTGGATGCTTGAAGGATAATTTCAGACGAAATAAAAGGAGAAGAAAGGGCGGCTGTGCGTCAGGGTAATTGAAAACCGAGGAGAAAGAAAGAAAAAGGGGCAATGTAGAGACAGCGGTGTTCAGAGGAAGAGAGATAAAATAAAGCAGGAGAAGAGGGAGATCTTGAGATGTCAGTGTGCTTGACAAAGGCTGAAATGAGGCACACGACGTGGGAATGGTGGCCGTTCTCGAGCTCTGTTGATAGAAATGAGGAGGAGGAAGAAGAGGGAAAGGGGAGCGAGTTGGATTTGAGACAGAATAGAAGAAGCCAAACAAAGATAGCAAGCAAGGTAGGAGGGCCAACAAAGGAAGAAACCAAAACAATGTTCAAATAAGAAAGAACGAATGGAGAGGGAAGCAGCGAGCGGCATGTGCTATTTACAAAGAGAAACGGGAAGAGCAACAGCCAGGTCGTAAAACGTTCTCAGGAAAGCACGACCGTCTAATTGAGCTAACCCTAATGAACTGCATCCGACCGCCGGAAGGGATCTGGGCTGGGGCCTGACCACGGCTGTTGATGCAGATGCCCGTCCAAGGAAGCAGTGGAGTCCCCCAGTGGCCTTCTGGCGGCTAGACGATCGAAGGTTTTTTAGAGGCAAATTCGCACGCGCCAAGTCAACGACGTAGACTTACGTTTTCCCCGTGCAGCTCACCTGCAAGAGGAATGGGGCCCAGAAGATCGGGGGCAGAACTAGGTGCGTGAAGCTTTTTTTGTTGAGTTGTTGCTTTGTGTGCCTCATGGCTTGTGAAGGAAGGCGAGCTTGACTGTAACGGAAGGTGCGACTTTCTCCTTGTGACACTTCAGCCGTCCATGAATGTTGCGCCAAGGTACGACAACGCACGTCTTTCCAGTCGCTCCTGCCCTGCTGCTACCCTGAGAGCCTGGCTACATCTTGAAGCGAGGCAAGAGATCTGCATGGAAGGCAATCACGTCTAGATAGCAAGCTCCAGGAGCGCCCATACAATGATGCTCTGGTCTCGTCATCCATTGCAACGGATAATTTGCGGAGATGTTCTCTTGCTGCCCTTTCTTTGCCCTGTCGTTTTGAGCTTTTCAGTCCTGCGACGAAGGGCAACTGAATTGGAGGCAGGACAGCAGATAGGAGACGGGAAACAGGGATCCGTGTTCGCCATGTTTCATCGGCAATAGAGGCATCCGTGGTCCCTCCGTCTCCCTTTCCTCACCCCCGCGCCTTCCTCACCACAACTGTGTCCGCGGGGGTTGCTGTTTCCTCTTGTGTGTTGTCTGACAACGTCTAGTAAGCAAGAAGCAATCAGTGTCTACTTTCACATGATGATCAGAGCAACAGTTCTCTTTATTTTGTTTCTTAGCCAAACCGCGCCTTCTCTCTTTATCAGCCCTCTCGTGCCGTCTCCAGTGTTTTCTGCCTTATTTGGAACATTTGAGGTGGAAAAAAAGTGAAGAAAAAAAACTGTTGGGAAAGTGTGAATTGGCCAATGGGAAACAGCGACTTACAGCCAGGGCCCCGCCGAGTTCCCACGCCGCTTGCTCCTCCTCGCCCAGCCTGGCCCCGCCATTCCATCCTTCTTTCCTTCTGTCCTCCTTCTCTTCGCTCCTTCTTCGTATTGCCGGCCGTCGGTGGTTCGTTGTTGCCCAAACGAGCCTAAACCATTCGAAAGACAGTCGCATCTGGCTCACCTTACGGAACGCTCCTTCGTTATCTGTATTACACAGGCGCACAACACACAATCGCCGATGCTGTATTGTTTCTGTTTCCTTTTTGGGTTTTTTTTTCACACACAGAAGGCACGATACAGTCCAAACAACGCCTGTGCCAGGAAGCTACCACCGCATGGCTGCAAGCTTGCCCTGCGGTTGAAACGCCCCTTCCCTACCCGCCGCCACCATTAAAATAAAAAAAGAAAGAGGCAAACCTGCCCCGCACCATCCCCAACAAAACCAGAGATGCGCGGCTTCTGCACAGGAAGGACCAATCGACAGCATAAAAGCGAACTTCGCGTTGGACTTGGGTCTGGGCGCTGAAGGCGCGTTTTGTCAAAGATTGCAGCGTCGTCCCGGGATGAATGCCAGAATAGGGCAGTGACGACCGTCAACCCCGTTTTCACGTGCTTTTTTTCTGTTTCTGACAACCCTTTCCCCCCTTTTCCTCTTTTGTCGTCACAGCCTGCGTGGGGCAGGAGACGGAGCAGGGGGCAGTAGTGGCAGTCGCAGCTTCCTTCTCGAAGACTACCGAGGCTGCCAACAAAAAAAAACATCGACAGTGGGGGCATCTTTGCCCTGCTATCAGCTTCACTTTCTCCGTTTCCGTCCTTGTTTCTCAACAAGGCATCCTGGCCCGGGCTCTTCTTTTTCCCTGCACACGCGACGTTGCCGCCCTCCGCCGGCCCATTCGCCGCTCGAGCAATGTCCGCCTTGTGCGCCTCCCGCACCCCCGTTCTTCTCCCGGCCGTGCTTCCAATCCCTATTAATACCCATCACCCAGATCCTTGGGCCTTCCCCGCATTCAGCCGCTCTGATGCTATCAACTAGCCTTGTCCCGATCTTGCAATCCAAACAGCCCAAGATGCACACATCTCGGATCTCGAGATCTCGAGGCTGCAGCTTTGTTTGTCGTGATATTTCGCCTTTGGGCGTCGCACATCGTTGCCAGAGGCCACCCTGACACACAAGGGGATATTTTTCGACTCCTGGCACGTCCCAACAGCCACAATGGCAACACATCGCGCCCATTGGGGCAAAGCGTGCCCAGCCACAGCCCAGGAAAGGGTTAATGAGCTCAGCTGCCAATTCACCTGCTTGTACTAGCACAGTGTCGATACAGTGGGAATAGGTGACTCCGCTTTCTGGGGTGCATCTCCCCAGACTTTGCAGTCAGTCGAAAGATCTCGACATCTCTGTGCCAACTGTCTGGGGGAAAGAACGCGGATAGAGTCGCGCGGAGAGAGCCGCACTTCCGCACCCGTATCACACCCAAAGAGCCTCAGAATGGCACCCAGAAAACATGCGTCTGACATAAGATTGCCTGCCAATGGGGCCTCTGCAGCCAGGACATCGTCTCAACCGGCTTCCAATGAATCATGAGCACGACGTATCTTACAAAAGCAAATAGACCGAGCCAGACGAACATTGCATCAAAGTTGATTTCGTTCGCGGACACTCCTCAATAACGGCGATCATCGCAGCGCCCAGGCACCCATTTCAAGATGCTGCTAGGCAGTAGTCGTTATCAGAAGCTGGCCTTAGCTTTCCCCGCGCACTGGCTAGGCCGTGCCGAGGACACTGGGTACAGCAGCGCCGTCAAGATGGTCGAAAATGAGGGGAAGGCAAACAACAGCTCGTGGCAAGCTTCCTGTCGGGCGATCTTTGCGACTTGAAGAGAGGCTGGAGTGCCTGTTGTTTTCTCTGTCTTTTCTGTCTTTTCGGTCGTCTCTATTCTCTCCATTTTCTTCCATCGTCATCATTAACTCCATGGTCTGTATTTCACCTCGCTCTCCTCGCCAGCCTCGCCTACTTGCATCACAACCGGAGCTCTTCCGACTCCACGACTAGCGCATTCTTCGACTACAACGTCAAGATACAATGGCGACAACAACAAAGACGCGAGCCGCGCCCGACACGCCGAGCCTTGCGCCGCCACCCACTGGTGACTGGTGGGACGAGACTCAATGGGCCGTGCTCCTGTCTCTGCTCGATGCCGTCCTTGCACCCGTTGTGGCGACTGGCGACGCCCGTGTCGAGGAGCAGAACAAGGCTGCGCCGGCCGACAACCTCCAGTTCAACCGCGCCAGCTTCAAGCGGCTGCCCAAGACCGAGTTCGACAATGCCGTTGCCCAGGCGCGCACGGCTGTTACCAACCCGCCCGAAACCGCGCAGGTCGTCGCCTACCTAGCCGACCGGGCCTCTGACAACCCCAAGTTCCTCATGGGTGTCCGGCGTACTCTGTCCGGTGTTTCCGTAAAGAATAAAGGCGATCTGGGTGGACTGTTGACAATGCTATCGTATGTGATTTTGGAAGCATCCTTCTTGACCTGCATCAGTGAAGAACTCTGTACTAACGATGGCTTTCTATTGCAGCGGCCGGATAGGTGCCCTGGCTTTGACCGGCTACTGCACACCGGTCCAGAACCAGCCTATCCATGTGCGGGAGAAGATCCTCCAAAACTGGTCCAATTCCTGGATCACAGTCATTCGAAAGGTGGCCCGGTCGTTCCAGGCGCTGGCACAGACGGCGTGGGTGATGTCGTCCCCCATGTTCCATGAGATTTCTGGCTTCAGCGAGGTGCCCCCGAACTGGAAGGCAGGCCCGAGCCACGAGTACAAGTTCCTACAGTTCGGCAAAAACAGCGAAGCCAGTGGCGTCGAGACCATAGAGACCGACGCTGTGATTGTCGGCTCCGGCTGCGGCGGCGCCGTGTGCGCCAAGATCCTCGCGGCCGCCGGCCACCGCGTTGTCGTCGTGGAGAAGGGCTACCACTACCCGCAGTCGCAGCTTCCCATGCCGCAGAACGAGGGTGCCCGGCTGCTGTTTGAGAACAACGGCGTCGTGGCCTCCACCGACCCGGGTGTGTCCGTACTGGCAGGTGCCTGCTGGGGTGGCGGCGGCACCATCAACTGGTCCGTCAGCCTGCGCACCCCCGACCGCGTGCGGCAGGAGTGGGCCGCCAAGGACCAGCCTGGCATGAGCTTTATCACCTCGCCGGCATTTGATGCATCCATGGACCGTGTGTGTGACTTTATGGGCGTCAACAACGTGGTCGAGGACACCCCGGCCACGGCCCCCGCCAGCGTGGTCGCAGCCGTCGACGACGAGCAGTCGCATCGTGGCCGTGTCATCCTCGATAGCGCCGTCAAGCTGGGCTTCAAGGCCGACACTCTGCTCCAGAACACCAGCGGCGGCAAACCGCACGACGACGGCTACTGCCACCTGGGCTGTGCCTCGGCCGAGAAGCACGGCACGTCGGTCCGCTGGCTGCCGGCCGCGGCCGAGGCGGGCGCCCAATTTATCGAGGGCTTCCATATGGAACGCGTGCTCTTTGAGGGCGACGACGGCACGGCTGAGGGCGCTGCCACCACATCCATTCCCCATTCTACCTCCGCCTCCGGCCCCAAGGCGATTGGCGTGGTCGGCACTTGGCTGTCCAGAGACGACAACGGTGATGTGGCTGGCGCGAGCGATGAGCGGACCAAGAAGCGCGTGGTCATCAAGGCGAAGACGGTCGTTGTGTCTTGCGGCAGTCTGTGGAGCCCCGTTGTGCTGAAGAAGAGTGGTCTTGCGGTATGTTTGAGAAGTGGCCTCTCCATCGTGACATTGAGAGAGAGCCATAGCTAACGTTTCCACAGAACCCGCAAATCGGCAAGAACCTCCATCTGCATCCTTGCAACTTTGTTTCTGCCTTCTTTGACGAGGAGACGAAGCCCATGGACAGTAAGTAGCCCAGACGGCCTTTTAACGTATGTTTTTGTGTTATTCAGAATACTAACTGCTTCTCTCCCACAGAGGGTATCATCACAAGCATTTGCACTAGCTTTGAGGATCTCGATGGCGAGTATCACGGCCCTCGGCTCGAGTCTACGTGCATGGTGGTAAGTGTCACTTCTTATTATAATTTACAAACACTCTCGATCGCTGACAAGCTTCTAGCCTTACGCCATCATGGCCAACCTGCCATGGAGCAACAGCCTCGACTTCAAGCTGGCCGCCATGCGTTATCCGCACATGGACGGCTTCATTGCGCTGACCCGCGACCGCGACAGCGGCCGTGTCTTCCCGGATGCGGCCACGGGCCAGCCGATTGTCGACTACGAGACGTCTCCTCTCGACCGCGAGCACGCCGTCGAGGGTGTCATTGGCATTGCCCGGCTCTGTCACGCGGCCGGCGCCAACGAGATCCGGGCGTACATTGCCCACACGAAGCCTTTCGTCCGAGCTGCCAAGCAGGATACCGACAACAACAAAGAGGACCCCGCCTTCGAGGCGTGGACCAAGGACGTGCGCAACGCCGCGCTGTCGTCGTCGGCGCTGTGGGGCGGCTGGAACGTGGCCACGCCGTTTGCGTCGGCGCACCAGATGGGCACGTGCCGCATGGGCGACGATGGGGGCAAGGCCAGCGTGGTGAACACGCGCGGCCAGGTCTGGGGCACACAGGGCCTGTACGTGGCGGACGCGAGCGTGTTCCCGAGCGCGAGCGGTGTCAACCCGATGGTGACGACGATGGCGTTTGCGGACTGGATCGCGCACGGTCTGGCGGAGGAGCTGTCGGCCAACAATTAATGACGGCGAGAAAGTTTGCGTGTTTTGCATTTTGTTTTCATGTATGATTTCCTGTGCGTCATCGTCCTAGGTCTCCTGGGGTCGAGTTCACAAGGCTCATATTGACTATACCATAATCTGTACTTCATGTCTCCTTTGGTTATCACATTTATATATTTGCTCGTATTTGATAACTTGAATATTATTTATATTAATGTTTTTTTTTTCTCAATATGCAGTTTACTATGGTTTTAATTACCGACATCCAATGCTTTATTTTATTTTTTTCAGAAATTTTATTTTTCTTAAAAATAATAAAAATAAAAATAATCAAAGCAAGATCCAATTTCATTTTCACATAGTTGATCATTCACCAAATAGAAGGATGAAAAGGAAACAAAATAGTGTACCACAAGGCCACGGAGATATACCCAAATAGAGCAACCGAAGGATTGCGGTGTGAACGTTGAATTACGTTGCACCAACAGGAAACTTGTTCTTTGAAAACAGATGCTGCAAAAAATCAAGCGTTGTTCTCTTTCATGGACTATGGTTCGTTTCACCCGAGTTATACAAGAGAAATGGAAAACATAGAGTATAAGCGTAATTATTGCATCACACTTCACGAATCTACATAGCCCTGTAGAAGCGACTGCAAGTAATACCAATACTACAACCTGGGAACAATCTAGGGCCACATCGTCACCGCAAATGCAAAAGAAATAATGCCGTGTTCCCCGACCAGCAGGAGCATGTTGTGCAAGTGGCTTCAGGGGTATGTTTGCGTCGTCGTTCTTACCACCCCTTTCCCACCTTTCCTTTACACGTGTCATCCCGCACACGCCCCTTGTGTTTCCCCACGGACACACACACAGGGGAAAGAAAGGCCGTTGGGGCGTTGCACAATGGTCAAAGGAGACCCTTCTACAGTTTACAGTGAATGAGCAGGTCACAGATACAGGTCACAAGCATTTTCTGGCACTTTTGTGTGTACTGAAATAGTTTTGTATTTGGGAGAGACTTCCAGAAAATTAACTACTAGTTGAGCAAATCGCATGGAGTCACAACAGAAAGAGGCGGAAAAGGGGAAGGGGAATCCAAAAAGGAGGGAAGGGAGAAGGTAAACGACAAGAAACGGAGAACCATCACCAGGATGAGTTGCGCTTCTTTGCCATTTCCTCCAAGCCCTCTGCCCGCTATCTTTTTTTTTCATCCAAAGGAAAAGGGTAAAAAGACAAAGGAGACACAAGGTTGACAAAAGAAAAAATATGGTAGGAAAATAAAAAATGTATATGTCCAGCACCTCGAGGTGGCCCCGGCCACCTGGAAGGAGAAGGCAAAAGGGGAGTGAGAGAGTGAACAGGATGGGGAGGGGGCCAACGAAACCAAGAGCGCTCGCGCGGCGAGACCTTTTTTCTCTCCTGTGTTGTGCCAGCCTCAGCCACCTGTTGTCTCTCAATCACTTACCCCCTTCTTCGTGCTTCCCCCATCCAAGATGGCTTTTCCAGGGGCCGGCTTTTCCCGTGCTCAGCAAACTTGTTGCGAGACAGCGAGGGAGAAAGCCTCTGTAGCGAGGTGAGCTACGGTCGGTGATTTTTGCCGAAATCCTCCCATCAATCTCATCCTTTCCATCCACCACCACCATCACCATCGACGAGTGGGCTCGAAACTCAATCTCAAAGAATTTCGTTTCGAGTCGGAAGGAGAGAAAATCACCAGTCGTGAAAGGTGGGTTGTGTTGTCCGTGAAGTAGTGGAGTTCGAAGAAAGGAAGAGAAGGAGGAAGTGTTCGGCAACGGCGGGCAGGAGGCAGAAAAAAAGGGAAGCTGTGTCTACTGACCACTGTAAACAAAAGAGTGACTGATCCGGCAGTGTTTTTTATGGTGATCAAAGAAGAGAGAGCCTGTTGTCCCTATGATTCTGTCCTTTGAAGAGAGCCTCTTCGAGCTTCAAAAATTAATATTGTCAATTCGCGTTGAGCCCTGATTGTCCTGAGGAGAGAGTGTGTGAGGGATGACCCAAGGCGGCAGTCCTGACAAAAGGAAAAAAAGGAGAGGACGAGAGGCAAAGTCTCAACGCAAGACCAGTTGCGGGTAGGATCTGCCTGGTGATCTCAGTCATTTCTTTGTTTTTCTTTGCCTGGAGGGCCGCCTTGGATCCCGGAGATCGAAATGATGCAAAGTGTTGGTTGTGTTGTTGTTGTTTTGCATCTTGTGTTTGGCCTTTTGCGTGTATTAAAGCGATCCGTTCTTGGAAGAGTTGAGAAAACCAGTTCCTAACCACCAAAGTAAAACGTGTTCGAGTGTTCCGAATATATCGTATGCTTGCCTTTGTCGTAAAAAGAAAAATCGAAAATTACTGTCGAGAAGTAATTTTCGATGAGACCGTTTCCTGTCAAAGGATAAGAGGTCCCTCCTTTTGTCGTCAAGCTCGTATTAGGGGTATATTCGTCGTAAAAGGTCGTGAATCATTCCGAAAGCCGAAAAAGAAAGCCCAAACCAGACCCAGGAAACAATTAAAGAAAGGACCAAAAATATAACCAGGCCCCGCAAGGCTGCAAATGAAATATGAACAAAAGAAGAGAAAGGGAGAAGAAAAGAATCGAAAGCCCGTACAGCGAGCGAAACGCGGCGTCGGTAGCTAGACCGGACGTCGGCGTGATGAGGGTATCTTCAGAGGAAAAAATGCCAGTGCCGCCGTAAACCAAAGACAAATGGTGGATAGCAAGAAGAAGGGGGAGGAAAGGAAAAGAAGATAACGGAAAAAGGAAAGAAAAGGAAAGAAAAAAAAAAAGTGTCTTGTCTGGAGTCTCGCCAGACTGCATTGCTGCAATTGTCTTTAATAAAAAGAAAAACCAAGGTCCGCCTGTATTCGCCCTTCCAAGATGCAATGTGTACCCGTCCGAAGACCCAGCCATGATGAGGGAGTAGAAAAAAAACAAATAACAATGAAAAAGATAAGGAAAAATCAAAACAAAATAGCTGTGTGACCGACCTTGCGGATCGTGCTGATCTTCACCTCTTCCCTGTGACCCCATGGAAATGAAAAGAAAGGCAAAAAAATAAAAGGAAAAGGGGATATGAAATAAGGAAATCGCTCGCTCCGCTGTTGAAAATTCAAAAAGAAAAAAAGATTAAGTTCCCAGAGTGGTGAATGGTATGTGCAAGTGCCGGACCCGATTGCTCCTGTGCTGAAAAAAAAGGAAAATGCCGAAGATGGATGCTGATATATGTGCCTTGTTGAAAAAAAAAAAATTCAAACCGAGAAAGAAAAAAAGTGCCTGCCGTATTGTATGCCGGATTGAAGATGCAATGTGTGCCCGCTGCAGCCCGTTCTTTTGCTGCGCTGTGGTGAATTGTCGCGTCGCCGCTTTCCTGATGCCAGATCGAAAAAAATGTCGCTATGCTGTTGTCGCCGCGTCGCGCAGCCCTATTTTGTGTTTATTTTCGAGGGTGGGGGGTTTGAAGCGAAGATGAAAATAAAAAAAGAGGCCCCAGACTCGTAAACGCCGTCCCTGAAACAACCCAAAAAGGAAAAAAAGGAGGAAGAAAAAGATACAAAGGAAATATCAAAATATCTTTTTTTTCGGAGGCTTTTGGAGGTTTTTTTTCGACTCAAGGAAACGAGGTGGACAAACAAGAACGTCGTCCGCCTTGCTCTCACACTTCTCATGAAAAAGGAGAGGGAGTAGTCGTCGTGGGCGCCATCGTGGTGGTTGTCGGTGGTGCTGTTGGTACCGTTGGAAACCCGGTGTTTGAGATTGTTCCAGTGACGGCCGCTGGTTGTCAAATCATGGTGGTGTACTCTTGATACCGATCCCAGCCGAAGCCGCCGTACCCGACACTGACACCGCATTGTTGTGGTGTCAGCATGCTGGGCAGTGACAGATGGGACATGGGGGCGGTGACAACGGGCGACGGGCCGTAGTAGAGGGCGGCTGTTGAGTAGGGCTGGCTGTAGTGCATCGGTGGCGAGGGTGTGAGATGGTGCATCTGTTGCTGTTGCTGTTGCTGTTGCTGTTGCTGCTGGTGCTGGTGCTGGTGGTGCATATCGTTGTGCATGTCGTGCTGCATCTCCTGCATGCTCATGTTCGCCCAGATGGTGTTGGTGGACTCGACGGAGGTGGCCGAGATGTTGGGGCTGGACGGGAGTACGCGCCACGCGTCGACGGGGGCGGGCAGGGTCGACGTGATGGCGGCAGCGGTCGCGGCGATGGCGGCCGCCATGGCGTTGGCAGGATGCGCGGCCGCAGCAAGCGACTGTTGCGTCCAGAGGCTGCTCAGGTTGGCGGCGGCGCCTGCGTTGCTGGGCAGCAGCGGCGGCTGGCGGAAGACTTCGACGGGCTTGGGCGGCGGCGGCTGCAGGGACTTGAAGAGCGCCAGGATGTTGGTCTTGACCTCGTCGCTCTTGCCGCACAGCAGCTCGCCAGCGCCGTCCTCCTCGAGGCCCTCGAGGGCGGTGACGTGGGTGCGGTAGACGTACTTGTTGATGGCCTGGACAAAGTCGTTGTGCATCTTCTTGGCCTGCTGGTCCTTCTCGGGCCAGTCAAAGGTGTTGGCCTTGTTGTCGACGGTGTGGATGTCCTTGTGGTACTCGATGAGGGCCTCGATGGAGTCTGGGGTTAGCTTGAAGGCGACCTCGTTGCGCAGGACCATGTCGACGTGGACGATGTAGGCCTCGACGGTGATGAGCTGGTAGTTGAAAAGGGCCTCGACGAGGGGGTTGGGGTCCTGGCGCAGCTCGGTCTCGGGGGCCTTGGCGACCATGAGCGAGGTGAGTGTCCAGAGGGCGTTTTCGGAGGAGAGCGTCTCGGTGAGGCACCGCTGGTGCTGGGGCACGCTGTTGAGTGGGCGCTTGACCCGGTTGATGCGCTTCAGGGTCTGGGTCAGCCACGGCTCGACCTTGGAGCCCAGGACGACGTTGACGGAGGAGGCACGGGGCGCAAAGGCGGCGGCGGACGCCGGTAACAATTGCGGAGGCATGTTGATTGTGTGTTGGTTGTGAACGGCAGGAAAAAGAAGAAGAAAAAAGATGTGCGTGGCGAGTGGCAAAGGCACACGAGAGAGAGGCAGCTGAGATGTCGATCGGATGAGCAGACTCGGGAGGGAAGGCAAGGCAAGGTATATATCAGATTGTATCGACGGTAGACAGGAGATATGAAGGATGTGAAGAAGGGGTGGCAGACCACAGGTCTGGGAACAGGAACAGCAGGGGTGGTTGAGGAAAAGCCGGAGCGAAGACCGGGGGGCAAAGAATGGAAGATATAAAACAAAAGAAAAATGGAAGAGAAGGCAGAAGCAATAAAGGATGAAAGGATGAAGGGGGGCGAAAGTGCAAAAAGAGCAGTCGGGCGGTTCTCAGCGGAGGAGGAGGCTGTGATGAAGTGACGAGAGTAGAGAATATGAGACTATAATCGAGATAAGTAGAGCGTGAAGGGAGAACTAAGACGACGCCACGACTGGATGAAGAGAAGGGGAAGGGGAGGGGGAAGAGGCTGGACGAAGAGCTCGTGAAGAGAAAGAAGGAGGGTGAGAAACTCGTAAAAAGAAGACGGGGGAGAAGAAGAAGAGGGTGGTGGGGAGAGATATACAAAATCCTAGCCTCCGCTTTCTGGGCTGTCTGGGGGGTCCCCCGTTCAGTAGGGCCAGCGGTGCGGAACATGCCACCGACATGGTGAGAGAAACGGGAAAAAGAAAATACAAAAAAAGAAAAAAGAATAAAGGAAGAATAGAAGACATGCAGTGTGAGCGCAGTGTGAGCACAAAAAGAGGGTCGGAGGAGGGAGAATGGGTCCGGTGGCTGCAGGGCAAGAGCGGTTCTGCAGTGTGGGCAGGCAGTGGAGCCCAGAAGGCGAAGTCAAGGGGGGGTGTGGAGGAAGGAGGGGTGTGTGGTGGTGGTGGTGGTGGTTGTGCAGGAAGGTGCGGGTGCACTTCGACTGCTGGACCGCTACGACGTATTTTGGTCTTCTGAACAGACTTCGGCAGGGCCAGGCCAGGCCAGGCCTCACCGGGGCTGCCGCCGCCGCCGATGCAAGAGCGAAAATAGAACAGCGTGCGTGGAGGGTGCGATGCAGCGATGCAGTGATGCAGAGTGCAGGGAATGCAGGGGGGATGCTTAGTTTGACAGGCGCGCTTTAGCAGGGCATCGCAGGTTGCTGCCGTACATTGATTTTATTCTCTTTTATTTACGTCGTGAGTCGTGCCTTCTCCCGTTGACGAGCCTGTCTGCGGACTGCACCGCGCCTTCCCCCACCGCCGTTGTCGCCGTGTGGTTTGTGATTGTTGGTCGTTGTTGCCGTTATCATCATTTCGCTTTGATTATTTTGATTTAGTTTGCGTCTTCTTGTGTGCCTGCACCGCTCTTTCCTTGATTCGCAGACCGCTTGCTTTGTCGACAAAAAGAGTCAGCAGGCCGCTCCAGTAGGGAAAGAGCGGCCGGGCGAGGACGCCACAGGGAAGGAGAGGGAGAGGGAGACGACGGCGACCACATGCCAGGCCCGCCAGGGCAGGAAAGAGCGACCGGTTTGTGAGCGTGTGGTGATCTTTGTTTCCATTCGTGCCCTCTTTTCCGTCGCTCATGCGATACATGCATTGCATCGTAAAGAGTGAAAAGCGTCTTTGTGCAGCGAGTAATACACGCACAATCGAGCAAGGGCCCGCCTCCTGCGATACGATTTGCGTGTATACGGAGGGAGCATAGGGCCGCCACAGTACGGAGCATTCCTGTTTGGCCTGTTTGGCCTGCAGCCGCGGTCATGCGCGGCATTTGGGCCAAGGCAGACTGGAGGCGAAGAGGGAAGCAAAAAACTGCAGAAAAGAGGGCAGGTGCGAACCTGCAGCAAAAGTGAAAAAGTGGGCTGCCTGCTCAATACCGGAATCGAGGCAGGTGCACAAGGAGGCACACAAAAAAAAATGCAGGTGCATGCAGCATGCAGCACGTTCCAGCAGCCGGAGGGCGGCGGTGCAGGTGCGACCTGCATACAAGGACACCCTCCGTCGTCACTGGCAAGAGTTGAGGGAAAGATCGGGTGCACAGCCCAAAACGGAAAGAATGAACAACACGCATCGCACCTGCAAAGCTGAAGCTGCCTCCTGCCTTCTGCCCAGCCTCCCCCAATTTCGCAATGCAGCTGAAAGAGCAACTGCCATCGACAACACACAAATGATAGGAAGGCGTGTCGTACGTCGTATGTTGATAGGGAAAGAGCAATTCGGTAATTTGTTGACGGTTTCCCCTTTTCTGTACTCCGTACCGCATCGACGCAATGGACGGCGACGCAATTTCTCATGCTGTCAAACTGTGGCTGCTCGCTGTCCTTGCTCCTGATTCTGCTGTCGGCGCTCGCTCACTGCACTCGACTCACTCACTCCCACAATTCTATTCTTCTCTCTCACTTCCCTCTACTGTTTCTCACATCCTTCACCAGTCTGCTGGGCCAGGGTGGTCTCGCGCGTCTGCGTGCACGTCCTTTGGCGCGGATGTTTTCTCTCGTCTCCCTCGCTCCCATCCTCCTTTTCCCCTTCAGGATAGTGAGATCCCTGCCAATGACGAGCGATCGGAGAAAGCCATTGGACCAGGGGGCGCCGCACAGACAGTTTTTGTTTTACAGAAGACGTCGTTTTTTTTGGCCCTAGCTAGCCGAAGAGAGAGGAACAATGTATTCAATGTATTCAATGTATTCGTGCAAGCGCATTTTTACTCCATTCACATTCAAATATCACATTTAAATTCACATTCACACTCGCGTTCACATCCATTTTGGTCTCTGTGCAGGCCGCCAAGTTGCCGACTTGCGAGTAGAAAATCAAAACCAATTCAAAGGACAAACGATGCAGCCTTCGCCATGTTTGTCGAGGCGCTACGAATACGATGTCCGCCTAGGCTTCCTCTTCTTCTCATCGGTCTCCTTCGTCGTGCATGAAAGCGTCTTCTCCGGCTGGCTTCCGCGGATGGCCAATCTTTTCCGACCTGTTTATTTTTGAAGCTGGTGGGATTGTTTTCCTGGGCAAGTGAAGTTGTTTTTCTATTTACATTTTAATCCCAACAGACGATGTTGCCCGTGAGAGTGCTTCGCACAAAATATGACATGTTACGAGTCCAATCAATGCACATCAACGCGGCACTGTCGACACGACACCAAACGTGATGGTCCCAACATGCAGGATGTGCATTGCATGCAGGACAGAGGATGAAATGCATCGTATTTTTATATTGTTTTTCTGTAGAGTCCTTGTTGCCGGGATTTTGTTGAGTTACGTATACAACCATTTGCGCCGGCCGGCGGCTGCCCACCCATTCAGCTGAATTCGAGTTATGACGGGCGGGTGTTGCATTCCAGCTCCAGGTGCAGGATTTGAAAAAAAAAGAGGAGTTTGAGGATTCGTATGATGGGATTGAGAGCCGGCTGACAAGCGACACGGTTTGATACGACACGCTCATATGCTCGCTGTTTGTTGGGATCGAATGATGGAAACAATAATACAATAGGCTTTTATATTAATCTATCCCGCGTCTTTGGTCGTTCCGTCATCGCAGCGGCAGACGAGGCATCGTCTACCTTCTTCTGTTTATTTATTCTTTCCATATTATGATATCGCCTTCTTGTTGATTACTTGCTCATCTGTAGGACATCGACAGGACCGACCGAGGTGGATGTTCCGGATGTGCAGGCGAGCGGCCCCGGAAGCCCTGGTCTGTATAAGTAGATTATTTTGAGGAGGGTTGCGTGAGTGTTTGCGTGAGTGCGCGCAGTAAGAAGCGCATACGACGCTGCTAGGGGGGACGGCACTAAATGCAAGGTGCGTGCAGCATCTCGCATTTGCGTGCAGGCCGCACACACACTCAAAAAATAGGCACAGATTGTAACAAGCGGCTGGATGCCTGCATAGAGGACGACCTTCAACACAGTCTACAATCAGGATATCAACGACATCCTACGTAATACCATCATAAATCATAAAAATACAAGTTGAAAATGTTTTCTTCTATCTTCTCGTACTATCCTAAAGAAACAAACGGCCTTGTCCCCCTTTACAGACGTCCTGTCTCCACGAAATTAGCTGACGGCCAGCCTCCTGTTCTCGCCTTCCACAAGGCTGATGGCCGAGATGGAACAACGGATATTACAGACAGGGTGTATGCTTGTAGTCAGATATTATTTAGTAAGTTATGTCGTGAGTTACTCTCATGGAACGGGCCAACCTAGCCTCCGTGCAGTATGGACAGGGGAAAGACAGAAGGGGACAGAGTGAAAGAGGGGTGGGCCGGGGCGATCAGCAAGCGGCGCAAAGGATGGGAAGAGAAGAGGGTGGTCAGGATGGTCAGGATGGTCAGGATGGTCAGGATGGTTAGGACGAAGACTCAGAAGGGTCTGGATGGGCCAGATTGTGGAACTATGGAGCATAGCATTCCAGTCGTGCAGTAGTCGATGGAGAGTGTGAGGTGCACCGCGAGCCCTGTCTTCTTGGAAGGAGGGACTATGAGCAACGACAAGAGACGACGATTGCACATCGGCTACGGGAAGCGTGAGAAGGCAAACGCGGGAGACTAAAACGAAGTGTGTGGTGGGTGTTGAGGGGTCTTCATGGAGGGGACAGAGAGGACTCGAGAACAAAGGAGGGCGGGGAGCGTTGCATGCCAGAGGAGCCAAGTGGAGAGTGTCTAGGAGCCTAGACGCCGGTGAGGTGCAAGTATGGAGAGAGACAAAGACAGGAAACGACAGAAGTGTGTGTGAGTCTGCGTGCTTTTCTCTAGCTCTGCGACTGTCCTTCTCCACCCACCCTCTGGCAGAGACAGAGACAGAAAAAGGGGAGAAGAAAAGATTCAAGAAGGACTTGAAACAAGCTGTAAGCGCGCTGCTTCCCGAGCTCCCCTTTCGCTCGGGCCAACCTCGTCGTCTATTTTTTGTTCTTTCTTTTATGATACTACTACAGAGAACCAATAGCATCGATTTCGAGAGACGAGAGACAAAGTGAGGAGGTGGCTTTGTTGATGTTGCATAAAGAGGGGGGAGAGAAGTACGACGTACGACGACAAGAGACCGTCGAGGGCAAGCATGATGCAGGCGACCAAAAGGGACCAGACCAAGGGGACGAAGAGGGGACGAGATACCAAAAAGGAGCCATCATGTCGAGTGCACAAGTGCACGAGTGCACGAGTGAAAAGTGTGTAGTATGGTAGACGAGGGAGGTGTGGGTATAGCAAAAAGAGGGGATGGTGAGATCGTCTTGGAAAGATAGAGGGGATAGAGAAAGGGACCCGCGTAGCAGACCGGACGACTACATCCTGCCTTTGCAACGGGTATTGGGTGGTGGATGGTCTGGGCCATGACCACGGTCAGTGGCTCAGCCAGTTTGTTTTCATTGTCCAGTTTGAGATTGTTTCTGTGGAGGCCGAGAAAGAGAAACACAAGAAGGGGAAATAGGAAGAAACCGAAATGAAGTGAAGCCATATCGTCCTCTTTCGGTATCAAAGAGGGACGAGACGTGTGTTTCGAGAGAGCTGAAGCAAGTAGGGGGGAGAGACAAGGCCGAATAGAATAAGAGAAGGCGAGAAGAAGCAAGAGAAGCAAATGAGACAAGACGAGAACGAACCGAAAATAAGAAGACCAAAGGCAAGAAACGAAGAGGGGGTGTGGGCTCCGGTTTGTGTGGACAAGAAAAGGGGGGACATCACGATAATGGGAAGACATGAAAAAGACAAAAAAAGAAGCGGGCGTCCGGTTTCAAACCAGAACAAATGCGGAACTGAAAGAGGGAATGTCGCCCAGGAGAGCGGGAGAGGTGTCATAAGATAAAATAAAATAAAAAGAAGAGAGGAGATAGACAGGAGAAGAGTTTGTGGATCACAGAAACAAAATAGACGAGACTTGTATTCAAAACCTACTGCAACGTGCAGCACGAATCATAGCCAGTGGCCTTTGTTGCAGAGTTTATATCATTTTATATCCTGTCATAATCAATGCAAAGTGAGAAATATAGGAAAGGGAAAAAGGTAAAAAGGGATATAAAATAAGAAGAAAAAGAGAGAGGAAGGAAAGGCCAGAGTTGCATCTAACTTCCTACGAGTAAGTACGAGTAAGATACTTGCCACTTATCTTACAACGTGCAGCGCTCTTACCGTGATAATACTCGGCAGTGTAAGAGCCTGCGCAGTGACCAGCCACCTTTAGACGACGACAGCGATCTTACGATGCTGGAGAGGACCCATTCAAATAAGAAAAATGACAAAAATAAGAAAAATAAGAACAATAAGAAAAACCTTCAGAGTGAGATACAAGCCTTTTCTTTTTCCTTTCCTCCCCTTCCACCTCGTCCAAAAGCAACATGGTCGCAAATTGAGTCCAACCAATGAGGCTGCGTAGCGACCCTGGTCGCTCTTGACCCCGGTGAGCCAGCCGTCTCTTGGTGCCTTTTGGTGTCCATTTTGGTGTCCTCAAGTCCCATTTGTCTTTGGTGTCGTCGTCCAGAGAGCCTTTTCAGCACCTGATTGGTTGTTTTGTTTTCTTTTCCAGCCAATGGCGCGCGAGGCTGGTCAAACTAAAATGGGAGGAAAAGGGGGGCGTGTTCCCACCTCGGAGGCACTTACACAAACGTGAGGAAGAAAATAGTGAGAACAGAGGAAAGGATCTCGAGGATGGCACTTTTCTCTCCAGTTCGAAAGAATGACACGCCCCCCCACCGGCCTGGCCCCTTCCCACCTTGTCTGGCTCTCTGGTTCCCTTTCTGGTCCTCTTCTTGTCCCGGTTGGTTCCTTTTTTCTCGCCATTCTTCTCATCCTGCCCCTTGCCGATCGCTGGTGGTGAACTGGATACTTGTCAGCCCGAGTACGCTCCCTCTCCGGTATTGATACTGAAAAGGGACAATTGTTCGGTGATGAAAAAAGAGAAAAAGATAAACACAAAAATCAAAATACTCTTTAGTTGTCCATGGGTTGAACAAACACCTCTCGCTAACATGATCGTCAACGAAAAGGCTGGCGTGGTTCCAAAACATCTTCTCGGCGAAGTCAGCACCCCTTGCCTCGTGATGAAGAGACTGGAGGGTGTATCAATGAAAAGTCCTCGAAAGACACAAAAACACAAAAACACCGGTTCGTTCAGTTTCCTTGTTCTTTTTCTCGGCTGGCTCCTAGTGTCCGTTCCAGGTAAGCCGGCGGGAAGGGTTTGTAGCTCCCGTTCGAGCCGTTTTGGCGTCACGTTCTTTCGTTTCTTTTTCTTTCTTTTTTTTCACCTCTCGGTATTTATGAAATGCGAGGGGTGGTGAGCGACCGAAGCAACAGCCAATCCCCGGTCCCAGCGCGTCTGTTGATCACGTCCGGCCAGACACGCCTTCCCGCGTGTTGGTTCGAGGAGCTCAAACAGGCAAGGCCGGGTATCGAGAGGAGCTGTCATCAAAACTACTCTGTAAAAAGTACTTCAATACTCCCAGACATGGCCAGATGGCGTCCAATGGTGACAGCCCCGAACGACCAGGATGAAGCTCAAGGTGCATGCATAAGGAGCATAATGATTGCATTTATTCTGGTTTATTTCCTTCGTCTCTGATCGTCGTATTGCGCCGAGACAACAAAATGCAGGACCGGGCGAGATTGAAGGCGAGATGACGGCCATGGATAAAGTGAGAGGCGAACAGTCAATATCCAAGGGCCATATCCGAAATCAAACAATGCTCCGTGTTCGCAAAACCCCGGCCTTTTCTTCGTAGGACTCGGCAATCCCAATGGCACGGCTCAACTGAAGAATCCACCTTGCCCACCTTAAAAAGCAAGAGCCGAGCTCACAGACCAGGGTTAAGACGATACAAAGATGAAAAGACACAGGTGACAAGAAGACAAGGGTGGGTGGCGTTTTCCCAAGTCGACGCTGCAGGTGAGCACGTTTCTCTTTTCTTTCCTTTTTTTTTCTTCTTCCTCTCTTTTTATCTTTCCTCTTCTCGGTTTAACTTCGACCGTGGATAAAGACACATTTCAACGGTGAGACATAGAAGCAGACACGCAGACGACAGGGTCGCGTCCAGGGGGCTGTGCTCTTGTGTGGCGAATTCTTGCGATGCAGCATCCAACAGGAACCAAACAAAAAAGTGAGGGGTGCCTTTCTTTCGGAGGGGAGCAAAAGAGGGTGGGCTGCACGGAGTGGACAAACGACGCGTCAGTGACCATTTGCGAATCGATGAGAGGCGAGGACGCGTCGAGGTCGTTTCGAGTACGAGGACGCCGGAGAGAGGATGGCCGTTCCAAGATTCTGATCTCTTTCTTTTTTCCACTTACACAACTGGCGGGACCTGGCACCGACATCGCCCCTGGGCACTAACACGCCGTAGACGCTGAAGGACAGGGGACTTCCCTGGAAGGAGCCTGCCGAGCCCGCTAACAACAGAAATAGACGCTGTCAAACGGTCTCCAACATACGACGGCACCAAAGTATGTACATTCGGTATTGTAGAAAGACAATAAATTTGACACAATGTACTGCAATCTGAATATCGCCGACACTTTGCAGAAAGGAGGGCAGTCACTTTCCGCTGCTGACCGGGCCCAGCAATGTGGGTGAGGGACGAGACGCGACAACTCGCCCGCCGCTGTCGGCGCCGGTAAGCAGATATATGGCGGTAAGCAGGAGGCAGGACGATTGTGGATGGATGACTCTATCGACTCGAGTGAGAGATGCATGAGAAGCATGGGAGTGTAGATTGGCCTTCTCTGCTGCAGCTGAGGCGGTGCAGCCGCTGCTACGGTGGTTGCGTTTGTCTTCCAGGCAGCACAATACGGGCGAGTAAAAACGAGTGTAGGAAACAGACATGCAAGCGATCGAAGTGCGGCAACACTCGGTTCAAGGAGAGAGGAAGAATAGAATAAAAAGAATAAAAGAATAAAAAAACAAGAGAACAAGAGAACATGGACCGCAGGCCCTCCTCTACAACGCTGCTATTTCCACCAACGGCGCATTGCTTATCCTGTCTGTCCCAAACCATGCAGGTCGTCTTCTGCCCTTTTGCTCGTGACGACCCTCCAACCCCAGAAAGGGATCCCTCTGCAGTCACTTGACCACTTTTTGTGTCCTTTTTCGTCCTTTTTTGTCCTTTCCCGTCCGTCTTGAGCCCTGTCGAGCTGACAATGCAAGCCCGCAAGGAAGAGAGGCCGAGCAGACAAGAGGTTCCATGTTCAAATTCTGTTCCTTGTTTTGGTGCCTCTGTGCTATTCGTTCTTGTGTGATGCTTTCTCCTCTTCTCTGCTTCTTGTTCAAAATCTGCCTTTGAGCTGTCTTGTTTTCTCGAACAAAAGAGATCACATGCAACAGCCATGCAACAGCCATGCATTCGCGGGTTGCCTCTTTGGGGCGAGACCTGGCCAGCCCACAGCAGAGAAATACAGGCCTGCTGTGGCGGCCAGGCCCGCTGTACGTGGTAAACTCTACGCAACTGCCCGTAAGTAGAAGTCAACTCGCTGTCCCGTGGTCAAGTGCCCCGTGCACGCACCACCCCCTGGCCTGGTCCTCGCCTGGTCCTCTGGGGTCGTCCCTGCAGGCCGCTCTCTGAGGGGCGAATTTATGGTGCAAGCCAGGGGTTTGTAGTCGCGAAGAATATCTGGAGAGAGACGCACGGAGAGCGCTAAAAGAGAAGGACTCACTCAACTCGTTGCTTTTGTCGTCAACTTGACCTCGAAAACGACCGACATACGTCGTCAGCATCAGCCGACGAGACAGAGAATATTGCACTGCAGAGAATGCTTTCTCTATGGATTCTCTTTAAATTGTTTTTATGGTTTATTTTATTGGGTGAGTACGTCGAAGACTGTGTGTTGCCTGCCAAAAGAGCATCGCCAGGATGCATGACTGCGAGCAGATCCTTCGAGTCAGAGTCTGAACTGTTGTAAGGTGAGATGAGGAGAAGAAAAAGGAGGAGAAAGAAAATGTGAAAATAGATGTAGAAAAGGACACAAAACAGTAGAATATTCTTTGAAGAAACTACCACTACTTGCTTATGTCTAACTATTATATCTATTTTTTTTTTTTTTTTTTTTTTTAAAGATGTGCTCATGAATACGCGCACATTGCGTTGCAAGATATGTTCGAATCTGACAGTACAGCCATGTTGAAATTACGTAGATGGCAGGCAAACTCCAAGAGCCTCCACCATTGCGATCGATGCGCTACCATCTCAGTCATGATGGTGGCTGTTCTGTTGAATTTGAAGATTCATTCTTGATAGACCTTTCTGACTCAGAGCACAGCCCTTGGAACAGCCTGATTTTGTTTCATGAGTGCGTTGACTTTTCCCTCCACATCACCACATTCGTGTCTCTCTTTGTGACTCATCGTGCTGTGTATATCAACCCTGCGATCGTTGCGAGTCGTTCTTTCCTAGCGATTTCAACAACACCCACCAACACCGCTCCTTCCAATTGAGGCAATCACCCCGCCTCGTAACGCACCATGGCCACACCAACAGAAAGAAGCACCAGCCCCCTCAACCGCACCCAGTTCGAGTCCCTCCTCAAACGCCGCTTCTTCTTCACCGAGGCCTTTGAAATCTACCGCACGGCGCCGCACTTTTCCGGCGACAACCGCGGGCTGTACGACTATGGCCCGCCCGGCTGCGCGCTGCAGGCCAACCTCGTCGCCGAGTGGCGCAGCCACTTTGTCATGGAGGAGAACATGCTGGAGCTGGACTGCACGGCCCTGACGCCGGCCGATGTTTTGAAGACAAGCGGGCACGTCGACAAGTTTGCCGACGACATGTGCCGGGATCCAGCGAAGGGGGAGTACCTCAGGGCGGACCATTTGGTGAAGGCCGTCCTCGAGTCGAGGCTGGCGGCGCCGAAAGTCGACGTGGCTATCGCCGCTGAATACGAACGCATCCTCGCCCAACTCGACAACTTTGACGGCCCCGCCCTCGGCACGCTCATCGCCCAGCACGACATCCGCAACTCCAACGGCGGCGGCTCGGTCCTGCCGCCCGTGCCCTTCAACCTCATGTTCCAGTCCACCATCGGCCCGAGCGCGGCCGCGCCCATCTACCTCCGGCCGGAAACAGCGCAGGGCCAGTTCCTCAACTTCCACAAACTGCTGGCCTTTCGGCGCGGCGCCATGCCCTTTGCATCGGCGTGCATCGGCAAAGCCTACCGCAACGAGATCGCCCCGCGGTCCGGCCTGCTGCGCGTGCGCGAGTTTCTCCTGGCCGAGATCGAGCACTACGTCGACCCGGCTGCGGGCAAGCGGCATGCGCGTTTCGAGGAGGTAGCCGACATCAAGCTGCCCCTGCTCGACCGCGACACACAGCTCGCCGGCCGCACCGACGTGCGGTGGCTATTGATCGGGGCGGCCGTCGGCGCCACCCCCAAGGTCGTCGACAACGAAACCCTCGGCTACTTCCTCGGGCGCATCTTTTTGTTTCTGGTCAACACCGGCGCCGACCCGGCCCGTCTGCGCTTCCGGCAGCACCTCGCCAACGAGATGGCGCACTACGCCTGCGACTGCTGGGACGCCGAGCTGCTGACGAGCTACGGGTGGATCGAGTGCGTGGGCTGCGCGGACCGCAGCGCGTATGATTTGAGCGTGCATTCCAAACACACGGGCGCACAACTCAACGTCGAGGTGGCCCTCGCCGCGCCGGTCGAGATCGAAGCGTGGACGGCCGAGCTCAACAAGAAGCTGCTGGGGCCGCGATTCAAAAAGGACGCCAAGGCCATCGAGGCCGCCGTGGCCGCGCTCGACCAGGCGACGTTGGCCCGGTTGGCCGCGGAGCTGGCCGATGGCCAGGCCATTACCATAGACACTGAGCCGGTTACCCGTGGCACCACGTCCGTCACGCTCACCCCCGACCTCTGCACCATTCAGAGAGTAAAACGTGTCGAACACACCCGCACCTACACGCCCAACGTCATCGAGCCGGCGTTTGGCATTGGGCGCATTATGTACAGTGTGCTCGAGCACGTCTACTGGCACCGCCCGGGCAACCTGGCCCGGGGTGTTTTGTCGCTTCCTCTGCTGGTCGCACCCACCAAGGTCTTGATCGCGCCCCTCTCCAACAACCCGGCCCTCCAACCGCTTGTCCGCCAGCTCGCCGCCCGCCTGCGCCGCCGCCGCATCGCCCACGACGTCGACGCCTCGTCCACCTCCATTGGCAAGCGCTACGCCCGCAATGACGAGCTGGGCACGCCGCTGGGCGTTACCGTCGATTTTCAGTCGGTCGAAGACAATTCGTTGACCCTGCGCGAGCGCGACTCCATGGCACAGGTGCGCGCGTCGACTGACGACATTGTCGAGGCAATCTGCAGCCTGGTCGATGGCCGCGAGGTGTGGGCGGACGTCTACAAGCGGCTTCCGGCGTTTACGAGTCAGGAGGAGTAAGAGAGGAGGCGATCCTAAGCGAGCAACCGGGGCGCAGATGTATACGCCTACAGAGAACAACCATTGTATGACGCCCCTTTCCCGCTTATGCCTCTCATCCTGTAGTCAACACACCCTCACACCAGTGGCCAGTGAATAAAGTACACCCCGTACAACGACACGACCTCGTATCATTCTTACACAATGACCCCGACGATATGCACCGTCCAGGGGCAGGCCATGTCCACGCGATGACTGGTTGACACGGTTGTCCGTAATGTTGCGTCTGACGAGTTGTGCGAGTCTGGAAGACCAGGACTGTCTCCTTGATGCTCTCCTTCTTGGACAGCCACGTCCTGGCCAAGGCAAACGCAAACACCAAAAACCAACCACCAACAGGTCCTCGCCCCGGGCCCATGACCAGCTGAATGCACGATGCACGAGGCCAACTAGCCGTTCTCAGCCATTCTTGTCTTCTGCATGGTGCCTGGTCGCTCCTCGCGGACGCCGATCTCTTTGGTTCACTGGTAGGGAGTGTATCTAGAGAAAATAGAAAAGCACGAGGATATAGCGGCGGTCTCGCGAGAGCGGCCCGTTGGACTGGCCATGGCTTGTCGAAAGTCGTAAGCTTCATTCTATGGCTATCAGGAACGCATATCAGCAAGGCATTTCGCCACTGTCTCCTTGACCCTGCGTCGTGGTCTTTTGCTGTGATTTATTATTATTATTATTTTGTATTCTCTTCTTTATCTGTCTGCCTAGCTGCAACGCTGCAGCAACACTGCATCATGGCCAACCAGGATGTGGAAACGAAAGAGACAAAATAAGAAGTAAGAAAAGAGAGAAGAAAAAGAAAAAGAAAAACCTGGAGAAAGACCACTAGCAGGGGATGCCCTTGCAAAGTTGGTGTTTTTAATGTGCACTTTATTTTCGTTGCATATTTTCTTCTTATTTTCTATTAGTATTCTTGTCTTCACAACCCATCTCGGTCACGGCGTTCGCCTCACGCCGTCGATTGCTGCGTTGTCCCTGCAGATAGCCACACTGACGTTGAGTTTTAAAGGGAGGCAGCCGGCCCTGTAGGTACATCCAAGCAAGGCCCTAGCATTTCAGTGCCTGCAGCAAAAGCGACCAAACAAATCTGCACCAAGGCCTGCACCAAACCTGCATCTGCACCCAGCCTCACTGCACCGTCCAGTGCCTGGCAGTTCCTGGCTTGGGACGCCCCACTCGCCTGCATTGGCTTTCTTTTGCCTGCTTTCGACTGCGATTTCGCCTCGGGCTTCGCTTCTTCCTGTCTTTCTTTCGTTTTGATCGTCTCTGCCAACGCGGCCTCGCCATATCCTGCTCTCTTTGACGAGCCCGGAAACCTGGCTCGCGCCATGCAACCGAGAGTCCGACAGATGCAGGGGGAAGGAAGCGAGGGGAGCTTCGGGAGACAAGCAGACAAGCTTCTATTTTTATGCTATTTTTGTCATTTTCTTACTTGCCCCCTTGTGTCCGTTGTCGGTCGTTTCCCCAGACTCCGTTCGCTCTCGCTCTCGCAACTGAGTGGGCATTCCAGCGCGATACGTCGTATGGAATACGTCGTAATGGAATACGCCGTATTGATTACAGTGGGACCAGCATCGTCAAGACGGCTTAGTCATTTTGACGATTGTGGACCGAAGCAAGGAGGTCATCAAGGCGTGGGCGTCTGACTGTTGAAGAACGCAGACCTGCAAGAGAGAACATCTAGTATTGAAGACGGTACTTTGTAGAGATCTTGATATGTTTACTTCACGATCGATGTAATTGATTAATCAAAGGTTCATAATCTTGAATACTGGCTCGCAGACGACGTGTGGAATTAATGACGCACGTGACCTCACCGCGCAAACGGGGCCAATTGGTGCCGCCGTAACTCCTAAGATTACAGGAAGCCTAGGCCCCGGCCGACGTCACAGCTCCAGTGCGGCTAGTGCTCCCCCCAAACCAAGCAAAGCACAAACGAACGGAATAGGAAGCTTCGGGCGACACGACTCCACGACTCCATCGCAGCTTCCGCGACCTCCGGCCTTCCGCATCCGCACTTTCCCACGACGACGAAGATTACGACGACGACGAAAAGGCATCATCGTCAATTGACGAGCTTCACATTGGAAGCCATCCATCTCCAGCTCCATCTCAGCCACCATCTCCCCCACGCCCCCAGCCTCCTCACGACAAGCCATGTGCGACGGTGCGGGTGCTGGCGATTGATTTGACCCGAATCACACAGCTGACCGACATCTACGACTCTCACCTCCATCCGACCTTTTCCTCCCATTCATCCATCGCCAGACAAACGAGACGCAATGGCGGACCCCGGGTCGCCCGTCTCCAAGTCGCTGGCGGCCCCTTCGGCCTCGGCCGGCAACAACAACAACAACAACGGCGCCGCGACGCCCACGACACCACATCCAACCTCCTCCACACCCAGACCGACGGCATCGCCCGGCGTTGCCCCGCGCTCCTCCATTGCCGTCGGCCTGCACGAGGCCGCCCTCGACTCGCCTTCTTTCCGCGCCAGCGCCGTGCTCTTTGCCGAGCAGGTCGACGGCATCGAGCGCTGGCTCGAGAGCTACGCCAAGAGCACCGCCAAGCTCGTGCACGACTTTGCCGGCCTGGAGGACACCATCCACTCGTATTTGTCCAAAATCGTACCCCCGCCGGGCGTGGCCGACGGTGTCATTGATGCCGACCACACGCTGCTCGCCCTCAAGCGCATCAGCGACGGCTCCCGCGACTGGTGGGGCCAGGTCTCGGCCGCGCTGCGCCGCTTCGACACCGTCAACGCCGAGCCCATCCGCGTTTTTTTGCATGGCGACATCCGCGCCTTCAAGGAGACCCGCCGCAGCCTCGAGCACGCCCAAAAGACGTACGACACCACACTCGCGCGGTATGTGGCGCAGTCCAAAGCCAAGGAGCCCTCGTCGCTGCGCGAGGACGCTTTTGCTGTGTACGAGACCCGCCGCGCTTACCTCAAGGCGTCCATGGACTTTTGCCAGATGGCGCCGCAACTGCGCAGCGGGCTCGACAAGCTGCTGACGCGCGTGTCCGCCGAGGTGTGGCGCGAGATGAAGCGCGCACGCGAGACCAACAACGCCGTGGCCAACGCCACCCAGTGGGGCGAGGAGATGGACCGCATCCGCGGCTGGGCCAAGGACATTGAGCTGGCCGAAGCGCCCCTCAAGCGCGAGCTGCAGATGTCGCGCCGCGAGATTGGCGAGACCACGCTGGCCGCCATCCGGCCCTCGCGCGAGCTCGAGGACTACAGCGCGTCCACCGTGCCCTTCCTGGGCTCGCGGGGCCCACAATCGGCCGTGGCCCACCAAGGACCGTCGGCCGGGGCCGTCATCTCCGAAAAGCAGGGCTGGCTGTTCTTGCGCACCGTCACCGGCAAGCCCGCCCGCGTCAACTGGGTCCACCGCTGGTTCTACTGCCGCGACGGCATCTTTGGCTATCTGGTCCAAGGCCCCCAGGGCGTCCTGCAGGGCGACGACATTGGCGTGCTGCTGTGCAGCGCCAAGCCCGCCGTCCAGGAAGACCGCCGCTTCTGTTTCGAAGTCAAGACAAAAAGCCAGAACCTCATGCTGCAGGCCGAGACCCAGGGCCAGCTGACCGAGTGGCTCGAAGTGTTTGAGGTCGCCAAGCGCAAGGCCTTTGAGGCCAGCATGGCCCGCGACAACGCCACCACACCCCTCGGCGGTATGGACCCGGCCTTTGCCATCACCCCGCCCGCCGTCGCCGACTTTTCGGCCCGCGCCCTCGACAATGCCCAGCTCGGCACCGTCGACGAGTCGGGCGGCGACCGTGACCGCGACCGCGACCGGGACCGTGATCGTGACCGTGACCGCGGCGATCGTGACCGTGGTGGCGACCGCGAGAATGGAGGCGGCGGTGGTGGTCTCCCGCTGAGCCATTCCGGCACGCTGCCCGTCCCCGGCGGCGGCCCGGACGTTGGGCTGGTCGGGCGCAGTAGCTTTGACGTTATGACCGTGCCCCCACGGCGCTCCATCACCATGTTGGGCCAAGAGCTGCGGCGCGAGGAAGGAGAGAGTGGCCGCGAGCACGCGGCGCGCATCATGCAGAAGCTGGATCTGCACCGCAAGGCCACCTTTGGCTCGGGCAGCGGTGGAGGTGGAGGCGGTGATGCGTCTGGAAATGGCGGCAGCACCGGCGGCCTCGGCGCCAACGGTGGCATGTCCACGTCGAGCCTGTCCCAGCAGCAGCCGGGCATTGCGAGCCTCATCTCGGCCAGCCACAACCTGCTGCCGGGCTACCCCTACAACGCGTCGCTCAGCCAGATCGCGTCGCAGTCCGGCTCACAACAGCAGCAGCAACAACAACAGCAACGTGGGCCCGGCGGCCTAAACATGGGCCTCGTGGAACCCCGCCGCGGTCTGCTCGCGCCGACCACGTTCACCAAACCCCCGCTTGTGACCTTCCTCAGTAAGGTTGCCGTCAACGCCAGCAGCGAGCGCGTCCTGTGTCAGCCCAGCCACTTTGGCGGCCTGCCGTCGGGCATCCTGGCCAACTACTGGGGCAGCCAACCCTGGGGCAACAGCTTCGTGTCCAAGGGCAACGAGTACACGCAGGAGCTGGCCGGGTTTGAGAACAGCGACCTGTCCGTGGTCAACTCGCCCGGCACACCGATCGTGAGCTCGCCGACATCAGGTCACCGCAAGACCGTGAGCGTCGACGTGGCGAAAATGGCCGATGCCCGCCACGGCAGCAACGACCGGGGCGCGCCCGAGACGTTCCCGCCCAACTACCCGACCGAGCTGCGCACGCAGCACGCGCAGTTCCGCCTGCTGTTCCCGTGGGTGCCGCTGACCGAGAAGCTTGTGCTCGTGTTCAATGCCGCCTGGTCCAGCGCGTCCGAGGCCGGTACGGCCAACCAGGGCCTCGTCGGCAGCGGCCGCATCTACGTGACACCCGACAACATGTACTTTTACAGCCAGAGCATGGGTCTGATCGTGGCCTACGCCGTCAGTCTCGACCTGATTACCGAGGTCACGGCCGCGCCCGGCAAGGACTGCGACTACATCTTCTTGCACCTCGGCCAGGACATGATGAACGAGACGGGCTTTACGCGGATCACTATCAAGACGTTCTTGGAAGACATGAACGTGCTGCAGGCGCGCCTCAATCTGCTGATTGATGACCTGCAGGCGGCCGAGCCCATGGGCGTGTCGGACATTCTCGTGACCCTCCGAAACATTGTGCACGACGAGGAGCCCGGGCGCAAGAGCCCGAGCATTGCCAGCTGGGACCAGCTGTCGCTGGCGTCGCCCGTCGACGAGCACGGCAACATTTTGCATTTGGCGCGGCACGGGGGTGGCCATCGGAATTTCTCCAATCACAGTGGCCACGGTCGACGCATCACCAACACCGGCAACCGCGGGCTGCTGGGCCACACGGCAACCAGCACCGGCCGCACGCTCGGCAAGCTGCAGCTACCGACGCACCCCATTGTCTACGAACCCAACGACATGCAAAAGAAGGTGGCCGAGCGCCACTTTGAGATCAGCGCCAAAGCGTGTTTCCACGTGCTCTTTGGCGACAAGTCCTTCATCTTCCCCAAACTCTACTTTGACCGCGAGGCCCGCGAGATCGAGCAGGGGCCCTGGGTGCTCGCCAACCACGGCACGATGAAGCGGCAGTTCTTGTTCAAGGTCGAGGCCGTCGACATGCTCGGCCGCAAAAGGGACGAGAACGTGTCGGACCAGCAGACGATTGACATCTTTAGCGACCATGTGACGTACGTGGTGTCGCACGTCAAGACGCCCTGGCACCTGCCGCACTCGACGGCGTTCAAGCAGGTGACCAAGGTTGTCATTACGCACGTTGCCAAGTCCAAGTGCAAGCTGGCCGTCTACGTCAAGGTGGACTGGTCCAAGGCGCCCGCCTTCTCCAAGAGCCTGGTGGAGCGGCAGGCGCTGGATGATGCGTCGCGCGACGCCGAGGAGCTGGCCGAGGTGGCCACGGACGAGGTGCGCAAGCTGGGCGCGCACAGCCGCACGAAGCGCGCCATGCAGGTCTACGGCAACATTGGCCAGCAGACCAAGGTGGTCAAGTTCACGCCCAATGCGTCCTCCGGAAACAAACAGCGCGCCTCCACACAGATGAAGCCGCGCACGCTCACCGACATGCTGCTCGAGACGTTCCGCAGCTTCATGGAGTCCGTGGTGACGAGCCTGGTCATGTGGGCGTTTGCCGCCTGCCGCTCGCTGTTCCGCGTGGCCTCGGCACACCGGCTGCTGCTGGCCGTGCTGGCCCTCAGTGTCGCGGCCAACCTCGTGTTCTCGTCGCGCGAGACCGCCGCCTGGTGGACCGAGCGGCACGCCACGACGTACATGCGCAAGCTGGGCGTCGGCCCCAACCTCATGATGAGCAAGTCGATTTACCTCGGCGACCTGGAGGCGGCCGCCAGTGCGCAGAGGGCGGCAGCGCGAGGTGTGGATGCCACGGGAGACCACCCCGACAGCATCTGCTACAGCACGTTCCTGTCCATTGCCAACGCCACCGACCTCGACGCGCCCTACGAGGAGGCGGGCGCGCTGCTGTCGTCACCGACGAATCGGGCGACGGCGCAGCGGCTGCGGCGGACACGGCAGAAGCTAGGGTCGTACCGGCACGACCTGGTGGTGGCGATGCGGGTGGTGAACAGCGTGGAGCGGGAGATGGTGCAGTCGGAGTGGGAGAACTGGCTGGCGGACGAGACGCAGCGGTGTGACCAGGTGAAAGCGTTGCTTGCGAAGCGAGGCGAGGGTTCCGAGCGTAGCGAGGACAAGAAAAGCGAGGACAAGAAGGAAAAGAAAGGCGAGCGCAGCGAGGACAAGGAAAGCCAGCGGATGGCCCTGCTGGCGCACTGGCACGAGGACTACTGCGGGAGCTGCCGGGCGGACCAGCACGCGCTGGACGACCAGGAGTGGCGGCGGTCGATGATCTGACCGGAAGACCGACGGAGGGAACAAGGAGCGACGATGCAGGGTTACGGTTGTACACTACGTTATTCTTGGACTGTTTTCGGATTGTTCTTTGGACTTGGTTGTATTATAGGAGAGGAGGAGTACATGCATGGAGAACGCGGTCATCGTATATACTACAGCGAGCGAATTTGTATCATGTTTCAGTTTCCAACCAGATATACGGCGTGTGCGTTTGTTTACGAGAGGCACAGGGAATGGAGATCCAATCAAGGATCAGAGTGGACGATTGAGTGGAGGCCTGGACCGCCATGGGCGCTTTTGTGGACGTAATTGCTGCGATAGTGTGCTGATAGTCTGCCTCGATGGGCTGTAGCGCCTGCATAGTGCCGTCGATGGGGTGACGTCATTGGCTGCAGGCTGCCCACGAGCGATGTCCATCTCCCAGGCTTGCCGATATCACTCCAAAAACGGGTGACGCTGTTGCATTGGGGGAATGGAGGAAGTTGGGGAAATATGACGATGTCAAGATGGAAAGAGACAGGGGATGTGAGGCGAATGTGTATGGGGAGGTGTTGGTAGTTTTACGTTGTGCACGATCTTTGTTTCGTCCTTTTTCTTTCTTTTCTTTTACCTCACTCACCATGCTTTGAACCACCAAAGTCGACCAAAATCGAACCAAATCCACCAATTCGACCTAACACCAGTCGCCGCGGCCGACCGTTCGACCCGCCGTGTTCCTGATTCAGCGCCCCTTTGATTACTTATTTTTGTCGTTGCAGCACCGCGCTTTTGTCCCTTGTGTCTCCTGTTTTTGTTTTTGTTTTTGTTCTCGTTCCTGTATCTGTGTTCCTACCGTGTGTATTACCCTTTTCGTGGTGATCGTCGTTTCACTGTACCTGTACTGTGCATTTTCATCTTCAGAATCGGTGAGAACATCGGCCTCGGCCCGGGGGGGGGGGGGGGGGGGGGGGGGGGGGGGGGGGGGGGGGGGGGGGGGGGGGGGGGGGGGGGGGGGGGGGGGGGGGGGGGGGGGGGGGGGGGGGGGGGGGGGGGGGGGGGGGGGGGGGGGGGGGGGGGGGGCGGCGGGGCGGGCGGGGGGGGGGGGGCCCGCGCCGCCCCGCCCCCCCCCCCCCCCCCCCCCCCCCCCCCCCCCCCCCCCCCCCCCCCCCCCCCCCCCCCCCCCCCCCCCCCAGGAGAGAGGGAGAGGAGAAAATGGATCTTGGGATGGGGTCCATCCATGTGCGGAGGAATCCTCTTTTTCTCCATAATTTCCTTTGCAACCAAGTCAAAAGCGAGCGGGACTACGCAAGCGAGGGCCAAGAAGCGTGTAATTGAGGCAAGTCGAGAGGGGAAGAGGACACTCAGGATGTGTCTAGATTGCTCGTACTTCGTAGAGAGCAACCGCGTGGCTTGGAGCTTGGGTCCAGACAGTCACAGAAAAAGTGTCCGTCGTTTCCGGGTCGAAGCTAGCTGGACGAAGCCAGGAATGCCTGCCCGTTGCAAGAAGGGAACGGCACTAGTTGTTGACCTGTCTGTCTGTTGGTCATGCTTGGCTGGTGTCCCTGGTGTGTTTTTCCATTCCCTCTCCGTTGTGTCTTGTCTTGACTTTGCTTCGGGCTATAAAGTGTTTTGAGGCCGCATCTCCTTTTTGGATTATCCAACCTGCCTCACCTTGTGTCTCTACATCTCTCCCCAGTGTCTGCAGTGTCTGGCTCTTTCTCTCTTTGTTCTTTTTATTTCATTGGGGGTCATCTTCATCGACACTGTTATTTTCTTTCCCTTTTTTCACTCTCTATTTTATTCTCTCCTGCCATCCTTCCTTCATCATGTCGCAGGAAAAGGTCACCCAGGCCGACCACATCGACAACACCAGCGCCGCCATGTCGACACCGCCTGCCGACACCAGCAGCCTGGCCGCTGTCGACGATGGCCTCGAGCACGAAGGTACCGTCGTGTACTGGAAGTCGTTCCGCTTCCTGGGCTCGCTGGCCGCCATCATGCTGATGGCCAACTCGCTGTTCATCGGCTACTCGATGCCGGTGAACGTCTTGTCCGTCATTGACGCTGACATTGGTGAGTAGCACCATTTCCCGACGATCTTCCATCAAGTGTCGCCCCCTAACAGTATCAGGCCCCTCCCCGAACATCTACCTCGTCTCCATGACATTCACACTCGTCAGTGGCGTCATGCTGCTCGTTGTCGGTCGTCTCTCCGATATTGTCGGCCGCCGCTACTTCATGATCTTTGCCCAGGTCTTCTCGCTCGTCGGCTCCATCGTCTCCGCCCGCGCCAACACCGTCAACGTCGTCATCGCCGGCACCGTCCTGTCTGCCTTTGCCGGCGGTGCCCAGCAGCTCTACCCCATGCTCGTCCACGAGCTCGTCCCCAACAAGTACCGTCTCTATGGCCAGGCCGCCATCACCTTCAGCATCCTGCCCACCATCGGCTTCGGTACCGCCATCGCCCGTGCCTTCGTCGCGAACGACAACATGGGCTGGCGCTGGTGCTACTACCTCAACGTCATCGTCAGCGGCCTGTCCATCGTCCTGCTGGCTTTGTGCTACTTCCCGCCCAACTTCAAGATGATCAACAAGGAGTTGACCACCATGCAGGAGCTGCGCCAGCTCGACTACGGCGGCCTGTTCCTGTATGCCGCCGGCCTCGTGCTGCTGCTGCTCGGCTTCACCTGGGGCCAGGGCACCTACCCCTGGAGCAGCGCCCACGTCATTGCGCCTATTGTTATCGGTGCCGTGCTCGTGACCGTCTTTTTCCTGTACCAGATCTATGTGCCGCTCAAGCAGCCGCTGATGCCCATCAAGCTGCTCAAGATCCGCACCTTCTCGGCCGTCGTCATCGTCGGCTGCGTCGGCCAGATGGTCTACTATGCCCTCAACCTGCTGTGGCCCATTATTATTACGACGTTCCTGACCACGGACAACATCAAGATCGGCCTCATGTCGTCCACCACCGGTGCCGGCCTTGCCGTCGGCGAGATCATCATTGCGCCCATCTTCAAGCTGCTCGGCCACCCCAACTACCAGCTCGCCGCCTGGAGCGTGCTGCTGACTGTTTTGACCGCCCTCATGGCTCTCGTCGACCAGAACGGCCAGACCCTGTCGCTGGTCCTGACCATCTTTTCCGGTATCTGTGTCGGTGTCGTCGAGGCCATCACCATTGTCATTTCGGGTCTCGTCGTGCCGCCCGAGGACATTGGCGCCTCGCAGGGCTTCTACACGTCGATGCGCGCTGTCACCGGTACCATCGCCCTCTCCATCTATGTTTCGGTCTACTCGGCCCGCCTGCCCGTCTTTGTCGACCGCGACGTCACCGCCGCCGCCGCTGCTTCGGGCCTGCCCACCAGCAGCCTGCCGTCGCTCTTCACAGCCCTCACCAACGGCACCACCGCGGCGCTAGATGCTGTGCCGGGCATGAACAGCACCATTCTGGAGGCCGTCACCGACGGCAACCTGCTGGGCTACCACATGGCCTTCAAGCTCGTCTTCCTGTCGACGATTGCGTTCGGTGGCATTGCCATCATCGCCTCCTTCTTCGTGCAGGACGTCTCCAAATACATGAACAACTTTGTCAACAAGACCATCCACCGGCCAGGCAACGACGGGCAGGCCCCGCGCAACGCCGCCAACGAGAAGGTGGTCGATGTCGAGGAGGTGTAGAGCATTTCTTCGTTTTTGTCGTTTGTGTTTTTAGAGTTCAAATCTTTTCCCGTCATTTCATAGAGTAGAGCATAGACCAGCATTTTTCTTTTACAGGATACCAAATTGGAAGACTTTTACTACCCCTTTTTTTCCCGTGCCTACTCTCGCCTGTCGTTCCTTCCTAGCAAACATGCGTTTGCCCAACGCACCTGCCGCCGCCATTCCACAAATCATTTCCATCCATTTGGGAAAGAGCTAATTTGGTTACTGCATCGGTCTTGCCAGTTATGTTGTCGTCTCGCCGGGTCATGTGGCTTTCCAGCGACGCAACGCAGATAAACAATGAAAACAGGAACAAGGGGCTCGTCCCTTTCTCTTCTGCTTCCTTTTTCTCCATCTCACACCAGCACCGTCCAGAACAAAATCACGGATCTTGCAGTCTTGGAAAGCCTAATGGCCCCAGACGAGACTCGTTGTTTTTAGGGCGTTTGGATGCTCGCTATTGTTTTCTTCAGCATTGATTTTTACTCTCCTTCTTTTCCACGCTTTTGCCCTCTTTTTGCCCTCTTTTCAATCCATCTCTTGATCCTACAGCCCAGCATTTTTTTCCACTTATCATTTCCACTCCAGCACGCCGACTACCGATAGACACATCCTCCTCGATACGTCCTCGCAAACGACTCAACATGATGGAACTTATTGAGCCAGAGTGCGCATACGCACCACCAGGAAACGTCCGCCGGTTCCGCATCCCTCCCGTGGCCGAAGAGGTTGGCGGCTGGGACGAGATTTACATTGAGGGTGCGAACGAACGCCGTACCTCGCCGATACGGCAAAGCACACCGACCACATTCCTTCCCATCAGGGGCCCAGAGCCCAAATCTCCTGCGAGTGAGATGGCGGATATGATGGATGGGGCTCTCTCGGGCTCGGACAGCAGCACGGTCAACACGCTGGCTGCTACGCTCATGACCTCGGCCACATGCTCCCCGGCCGTCAGTGCGACGCAAACACTTGTGGATCCCAACGAGCAAAGAGCCCACCTACACCACATAGGCCTCTACGACGAGAAGAAGCAGTGGCTCAAGGCCAAGACGGCCGTCTACGTCGGCACACTGACAGCCAGTGCCCACACCCTCCGCACCTACTACAAGGCCATCCTCTGGTCCCTATTGCTGATGCTGCCCGTCATCCTTGTCGGTTACTCCCAGAATCTCGTCGTCTCGCTGCTGGCCCAGCCGCAGTTCGAGGAGCGGTTCTCTAGCGAAGAGGACGACTTTGGTGCCGTCTGGATGCTGGCCGTACAGATGTGCTCCGTGGGCAGCTCGATGCTTGGCGGCCTTCTAGTTGGCTAGCTGTCATCGCAGTTCTCCGTCCGCCTCATCTTGGCCACCTCCCTCATCTTCTTCCTCGGCTGCACTTTCATCAACTTCTGGGCACCATCCATGTTCTTCATCCTGGCCGGCACGCTCCTCCAAGGCTTGTGCTGTGGCGGCTTCGGCACTTTGGCCAGCACGTACATCTCTGACGTGTGCACCCCGGCCATCAGCCACGTGCTGACCGGCATGATCAGCTGCTGCTGGATTGTCGGCCAGCTAACTTCGTACGGTGTCCTGTGGCTCATGGTCAACGTCGAGGGACCAGCCGCCTACCGCATTCCCATGGCCCTGCAATGGATTACCCCGGTGCCTGTCGCAATCGGCTGTCTTTTGGCACCGTCATCGCCTTGGTGGCACGTCCGCCGCGGCAACACAACCGAAGCGCTGCACGCCCTGGAACGCCTGACATCCTCGCCTGGGCGGCGGCGGTCCCGCTTCGGCATCAACCCCAGTGACCCAGCGGCCTTGCGTCTAGCCGAGATCCAGGCCGTGGTGGCCCTTGAGACAGCGCAACAGACGGCCGACATTTCGTTCCGCGAATGCTTCCGCAAGTCCAACCGGCGACGCACTGAGATTGCCATTATGGTCAACATTGGCCAGATCGTGGTCGGCTTTGCCATTGCCAGTCAGCTAGTCAACTTCATGCGGCTAGCCGGGCTCAAGAGCGGCGATTCGATCAAGATGGCATTCTGCAAGTCCCCCCCAATCCACAAACGTTCTTCAAGGCTTCCTATTCTAACACACACAGTCAATGCAACTATTCTCCTGCTCGGCAGCATCTGCTACTTCATCTTCTACGCCCGCCTGTCGACGTGGACGCTGTACGTGGGAGGCCTGGTGTGCATCTGGCCGGTCCTGGCCATGATCGGGACGCTGGAAGTGCTGAAGCGGCGCGCCGTGATCCGCCATCAAGGAGGCTCCTAGGGACAAGCAGTCCTCCTGTTTGGCTGGTCGTTTCTCTACGGTGCGACGGTCGGCCCGTCTACCAACACAATTGTGTGCGATATAAGCTCGGCCGCCCTGCGCACCAAGACCCTGTCGTTGTCGAGAATGGCCAACGACATGGTCAACCTGATGCAGTCGGCCGCCGGGCCTTACATGCTGGGCCAGGACAAGGGCAACCTCCAAGGGCTGACGGCATTTCCGGCCGTGGGCCTGATCTCGATCTGGATCGTGTGGGCGACGGTGCGGCTGCCCGAGATGAAGGGCATTCCCCAGGCCGTGGCGGACATTTTGTTTGACCGCCGCATTCCGTCCCGGCGGTTCCAGCGCGAGGCCAAGCGGCTGCAGGTCATGGACGCTCAAATGGTGGACGGCCAGGTGGACTCCGTATTGGGTTTAACCGGTGCAGGTTTGGTTGTTGAGGTCGCCACGGATGCCGCCCTCGTCGTGTAGACGTGTGGTGTTGACGGCGTTATTTTTGCATGTCTGCTTGTTTGTGCTTTGCGTTTTGTTTTTGGGCAAGAATTATGATTACAATGTATCTTTGGACTTACATAGATCTTGGATGGATAAATGCACGACTGTCTTTCAATTTTACTGAACTGCTGACAGAGAACGTGCCGTGAGTTGGCTGTGTTTACAGTGCCTTTTCAGCAGCGTTCCGCTAGTTACAGAATTTGTACGTTCTTCGTGGATTTTAACAGCAGCTGCCTCATGTCCCCTCAAAAAGCAACACGGATTAAGTTGTATCGTTCATCAGCCAACACCATCTCTTCCGTACCTCTTAAGACCATGTCCTTCTTTTTCTTATTGTATGTTATTTATTGTCATCGCCAAGCCAAATCGCTTCAGAGCGAGTCATGGATCTCCTCTGCCTTGCAACCCTCAACAGATGCATGCACAGCGGTAGTCTCTTAGCACATTTGCTTGCCATTGCATTTATTTCTTTTACGTCTTCTTGATGGCATTCGTTCTTTTCTTTTAATTCCCTGCTTTGCCATATTGCCATCACGTTCTTGTTACGCTGCTGGAGCTGTCAGACCGGCACGGGGCCGTCCTGTCGTGTTATGTTTCGTCTGTCTCTGAGGAAAGAGGAGGTGTCGATCTCGCGAATCTGTAACACATCGTTACCAGTCCCGTCCACAACGTGGTTCAGACGAAGATGGAAGTGAAAGCAGCCGGTTTGCAGCCTCGTATATCCATTGATATTTTTCTCTCTTTCGTATTGTGGGAAAAAATCATACGAACAATTTGGTCAATCTCCTTGCTTCCTTGATATTTTTTTCAGAGTCATTTATGCTTCAAGGAATGTGATAGCCGAGAGCTCCCATAATGTTGCTTTGTCAAGTTTGGTGATCGTCATCGTCTTTTTATACCACTTTCATCTGTTACTCTTTTCTTTTGTTGTCTTCCCTTTCCCACCTCCAGCGCATGCACTTCTACTCTCTCCTTGGCATCGCCATTGTGCAGGTGCAGCCGCTCACGGCACAGGCGGACCCGTTGGAGTCGTTGCCTCTGGCAGCGATCGACATCGCCGGCCATCATCCTCAACCCCAAAACCATTGCACCAGGTCGTCGTGTTTGTCGTCGTCGTCTTGGCGCGAGTCTACCAAAGACACAAACACAAACAGACAAACACCCAAGACAACAAAAAACGTCGAACGCCCCGATGGCATCATCGGCTGGCACCCGCGCAAGCTCGACTACCGCGCCCTCACAACTATGGAGGAACTCCAGCCAGGACGTCTACTTCTCGTGACACACTCGGACTTTGAGACAGATGTTGATGAAGGTTCTGCATCAGCACCTGTTCTGGCCAAAATGGTGGACCTCGATGCACCCGCGGCTAATGAAATGTCCCTCATCCGCGACCTCGCCCATGAAGTGGCCATATACCAGCGCCTGGACGGCACGGGCATCACGCCGGCGTTTTTCGGGCACATCACCGACGAAACCGGCCGGGTCATTGGTTTTCTCATCGAGTACATTGCGCAGGACCAGGAGGCCCGCCGCAACCCGGCCTGTATGCGAGCCTGCCTAGCTGTTCTCGGCCAGCTACACGAGCTCGGCATAACCCACGACGACGCGCATGACGGGAATTGTTTGCTGCGGGTCGATGATGACGGCAGCACAACGGCCGTGCTGATCGACTTTGAGCTGGCCGAAGAGGCGGCGTCAGAGTCCGCGATGGCACGCGATCTCCGCATCATGGATCGCTGCATCCGAGCCATCGAGTTGAGGCCAGACGATGAATATTAGATAAAGCACTTTTCTAATTCCCTGTGTTTATTTTCTTATAGTAGAGCTTAATTTTCATGGAAACAAAACCTAGTGCGAATACTGCTTCGAGTCGTGTCCCATTATCACCGCAGCGTCCTCGCTTTTGCCGGATAAACGCGCGGTGCTGTCTCGAATACAGCCAGGCAGTGTCCCCTGACTAGCAAGAATACGCGACGGTTGGATTCTGTCGTGTCATGAGCAAGAGTTACCGACGAGACAGAGGTTGCATCGCATCGCCGAGCCGGTCTTCCGCCTCGGCTTGGCTTCCAAGCGGCACCTGAAACGAGTCCTTTGTTTTCGTTGTTTTTTGGGGTATTCTTCGCCTCTTCTTTCTTTTCGTTATTCCTTCTCCTTCTTTCCCCTTTTCATACCGCCGTCTGCGTCCTGCTGGGTCGAATACGGCACAGGGGTGGTTTCGCAGCGGATCGACAGATCTGAGGCAGATGCTGGGCAGCAAAAATGCACGGCCCCCTGCTACAACACAGCTCTAGAGAGACGCCGGCCCTCAAGCCAAACTGCCAAAACAGTCCCATCCACCAGACGGACGAGATCTGCTGCGCATAGACTGTTTGAGGCTTGGCAGGTCCGGCCTCCTTGCTACACCGTATACCACAGCACGCGCTGTCAATGTCATTGTCCATGCCCGGGCCAGATCAGGTCAGACGCATACGAGTCATGGGCTGGTGGCGGCACGAACCCGTACCTGCGAACCAGTATTTTCTGGGGAAGACAGCTGCCAGTTGCCAGTTGGCTGACAGGAATGAGTGACAAGAGCGACAATCAGGCAGACAGAAAGACGAAAAAGAGAGACCGGACGAAAAGAAAGGGACAAGTGCAGGGACGCATTTCAGGATTTTCCGAATTTCAGGCTGGGCGATCGAACACAACAATGAGATGTTGGCCCCGCATGGACACGCCCCTTGCAGTGTCCTCACGTATCTCTTGTCTCTTGTTCCTTCTCCTTCCTCCAACATTGCCATCGTTCCGTCCATGCAGAACTCGATGCTGGGCCGAATGCCGTCCCAGGAGTCGTGTTGAGGCGGTGTCGAGAGGGGCGTGAGAGTTGCCTCAGATAGAGTGCCTACCGTGCTCTCTCTCACCAGTTGATATGTACTCTGTAGAGTATATATAGACAGCCTCTCCTCGGCTTTCCTTGGGATCGTCTTCTGTTCTGATCATCACAATCATATTCGGTCTTTTTTTTACCACCTTCTTTTCAACTCACCCTTCTTTTCTTTCTCTGTCTGTGACAGTTATCGACCCGGCGTCGCTTATTTTTACCCGTACTTTACTACCTTTTTTACTCTTTTTTTCAAAACGTTCATTTTTCCAACCGTCAATATGGTTCGCATCACTTTCGCTGCTGCTCTGGCTTGTACGTTGTCTCCTCCCTTTAGTCGTTAATGTCCTCCCTCCGGTCGGTATAAGAATGCCCACTAACCCTGCCTGTAGTCGCCGTCTCCGTCATGGCCCTAACCCCCAACGCTTCCGGTGCTGCCGATGTCGGCAACGGCAAGGCCCAGCAGTTCACCACCGGCGGCTGTGTCGCCGACGCCGACTGCCGCAGCGCCTGCTGCGCCGAGATCAGCGGCAGCGGCCTCGGCATCTGCTCGGCCGAGGGCGCCCAGTTCCAAAACGGCAAACTCGGCTGCGGCTTCACCGACCCCAACGCGGCGGCGACCATTGCCGCCGCCAAGGCCCAGGTCGCCAAGCAGGGCTTTTAAATAAGTCGTGCCTGTATTTCCTGTCTCTTTTCATACACATACATTTGTCTGCAATGCATCTGTCCGCCTAGCCTTTGCTTGCTTTTTTTAGAGAGAAATCAAAAACCCCCAAAGAGTTCTATTGACTCTTTATGACCCTCGCCTACTATTGTTCTTGCTTACCACCCTTTGTGTTAAATATGTGACCTCGATGATGTCGTGTCGTTTTCACTTGTACTGATGTCGAACTTGAGGAGCTGAGAGAAATCCCATATGCCTTCAGCATTGTGGTTATGGATTGTGTAAATAAAATGAAGCCGCTTTAAGCTTTTATTATTTTACTATTTATTATTTTACTGTTTGTTTTTGTTCTCTTTTAACATTGGTTATTATTTAGTTTTATATTTTGCAAACGTTGTTTATTTCACATAATTTGGTTCAATATCGTGCTCCATTTTAGATTTTCAATGAGAATATTTTACAAACCCTCGCCGGGCTTTGAATATTGTTCAACAATAAAACAACATATCACTGTCTTTATAAACAGAATTAATCACCCATTGTACAAAACAGTCTTTGTTTTTCTCCTTCTGTGTGACACTGAACGGTTCTGTCGCACGCTGTGTACAGTAAGTGTCTCTGGCAATACGGATATATCAAGGGTCTTACAGTGGATTCAGCCCTAAACATATGACACAAGACAGCGTTCGGGATGCTCCTGTTTGTCGACTCAAACCTTCCACGATGAAGCTTCAAAAGCACGGAAATTCAACGCATGTTGCTATTGGCCATTGCCTTCTGTTTAACCATGTTTTTTGTATTTTATTGTTGAATGTTGCGCTCGGGAGTTGCCTTGAGCGTGGGGTGCTGCGTCCGGGGCGGCGGGCAAAACAGCACGCCATCGGCGGCCGCTATGAGGTGGACCTGCGGGGATAACGCCGCAGCCGAGCGCGCAGCCCGAGCAAGCGCGATCTGCTTTGAAATGCAAATTGATTGCGAGAAGGGTCCCGAGGTCCCTTGGACGTCATTTTGTTTCTTCCACTTTAGCTTTTCTTTTTCTCGTATGATTCAGTTGTTCTCAACAGAATCTCACGGCATCCTACGTCACGTATCGAACACACACACCATGACACAGGAAAGCCCACAAGCGTCGGCACGCGTCGACGAGGAGACGCCGTTGCTCGGCCCCGAGACCGTCGACGGCGCGATAAGAGCCGACAACAATGACAGCGCTCTACTGAAAGACGACGACGCTACTGGTGACGCCCCGCCATCACAGCCCCGGCCTACGAGCTGGTACGTGTGGCGGGCGGTCTGGACGCTGGTGGCCGCGTTCATCTTGTTTGTCTTCATTAAGGGCTGGATCGATGCCGGCGGTGACGTCGACTTTGACCTCAAGGATGCACTCAAGAAGGCGCTGGGGAGTGGCGTCAGCGGCGCGGCGGCCATGGTGCTGCAGGTGCTGCTGCTGATGCCGCTGCGGACGATCATGAACTACCAGTACCGCTTCGGGCACACGTTTACCGACGCGACGGCAATTCTGTACCGCGAGCGCGGCATCGGACGGTACTACGACGGCTTGGGGGCGGCTCTCCTCCAAGGGCCCATCGCCCGCTTCGGCGACACGGCGGCTAACGCCGGCATCCTGGCGCTGCTGCACTCTAACTCGTACCTCAAGGACCTGCCGTCGCTGATTCAGACCATCTTTGTGTCGCTGTGCGCCGCCTCGTTCCGCATCCTCCTCACGCCCATCGACACCGTCAAAACCACGCTCCAGGCCCAAGGCCCGCGCGGCACCGCCCTCCTGCGCCAGCGCATCAAGACCAACGGCGTCGGCAGCCTGTGGTGGGGCGCGCTGGCCACGGCCGCCGCCACGTTTGCCGGCAACTACCCCTGGTTCGCCACGTACAACCTGCTGACCGCCTGGCTGCCCGAGCCCGCGCGGCACCCGCTGGCCGTGTGGCTGCTGCGGCTGGCGTTTATCGGCTTTGTGGCCTCCGTCGTGTCCGACACCGTGTCCAACTCGCTGCGCGTCGTCAAGACGTACCGCCAGGTCAACGACACCAAGGTGTCGTACGTCGAGGCGGCGGCGCTGGTGGTGCAGGAAGATGGTGTGCTGGGCCTGTTTGGCCGCGGGCTCAAGACGCGCATCCTGTGCAACGGTTTGCAGGGCCTCTTGTTTTCCATTCTGTGGAAACTGTTCCTGGATCTGTAAGTCAGCATGCGCAGTGTCTTTCATTCATCATCACCTACTAACACTTGCAGGTGGGACAAGAAGACTGGATCGTAGGCTCCGTGAGCGACACGGGAATACGGATTTGGGAAACATGCGACTTTTCACACATCCGCATCCCAAACCCGTGAATTCCCATCCTGGGAGGATGAGGAAACAAAGAAAGGATAAACGGGGATGCAAGGTGGTCGCACATCGCGTCCTGACACGACGGACTGGAAGAGACCGACAAGTCCCAGTAAGACACTCAGCACGAAAGACACACAGGAAGAGAGACACAGAGAACCAAGACCAAGACACACAGCCATGCCAACGCGTGGCCGGAACGATATGGAAGACATTGCGAAGCATGCTGCTGTTTGGAAGCGAGACATGCGTAAAAGGGCTGCAGGGGTAGACCTGGTTCTGGCTGGGCCTGGCTGGATAGATGGATGGAAGACTACGAAGAAGGGAAGACGTTGGACGATCATGACTATTTTTGGGAGGACTTTCGGGGCGGCCGTCTGGAGCCGGCAATCGTTGGATGCAGCTGGCCTAGCAACATTGATCCATTGATACGACATGATGAACAATTGATTTTTTAAACACATCCTTCCTTGAAAAAATCATAACATGGACTGCGAATAAGGATGTGATAGATCGGGTGTGATGTGTGGTGTGATAAGAGAGTCCGGACCTGAGCGACGGGACTCCGGAAGCACACTACGTCGTACGTCGTAGGTATGTGACAAGTTGACAACGAATAAAGCACGATGTGACGGGCGGGCTTCCACGTATCGGGGAACGGGACAGCAACCAACCCGCTAGTGACGGCTATGCGAGGCAAGGGCAATCTTGGGGAGGCTAAAGCAGCTCGGACAGGTAAAGCGAGAGGGCAGGAAGAGGAAGAGTGAGAAGAGGGGAGGCGGACCATAGGCTGGACCGGTTCCGCTGTACCTGTGAGACATATCATGCAGGCTATTGAAAACAAAAGAGAAAAAGAGGAAACAGGGCGGCGACAGACAAAAGTAGTAGTACGGCTACGGTAAACAGCCACAAGAGCGAACAAAAGGAAACGAAAACACAACGCAGGGGTGTCAGATGCAAGTGTTCATCCCTTGACAAGTGGGCCACAGCAAGCGGGAGGCGAGAAGCACTTGAACAAGGTGATAAAAAGAAGAGAAAAAGGAAGCAAAGTGAGCACTTGTACGTTGTAATAGTTAGTAAATGGCCCAGAACAACATAAAAAAGAAAGCTTTGAGACACAAAAAGAGGGTCGGCCATGATAAGTGCGGAGAGAGGTCGTATTGCAAGTGAGGGGAGGGTGCTCTAGGGCTGGCGGGCGGGGAGCGGTTCTGGGCCAGGCCTTGTCCCTTCCCGCCGGGAATCCATCCTTTCGACGCGTTTTACGCCTTTTTGGTTGTTAGTGTCCTACGAATGTAAGAACCAAGAAAACAAAGTTGTTGATCATCTTGTTGCCTTTCTGACAAGAACCGAGAACCGGGTGGCGGAGACCATGCACTGCGACCGTTGCACCGGGGGCCACAAGACAGGGACAAGGCGATGGCGTTGACACTGACATCTATCGCAAGGAAGAGAGTTAAAAAGAAAGACATTGCCAAACGACCATTGTTTCTCGGAGAATACAATGATTGTGGCAACTTTTTACGGGGGATTTCAAAGGAGACAGGTTGACTTGGTTTTCAACGAGGGCAAATTAAGAGGACATGGGTATGGAGGAACGGGAGAGCGACACGAAAAACAGGGCGATAGGGCAAAACTCATACACGAAGTGTGGATTGCCACCTGCGGGTGTGTGTGGAATTGGATGTTGACAGTTGCGATAGTAAAAAGAAAATACAAGTGTAAGTGGCGGAAGGGAATATGGGCAAAAGGGCAGGCCAAAACAGAAGACGGCCAAAAGAAGGCAAAAAAGACGAGTCAAGGGCGAGAAAGGGACGAGAAAAGATAGGAGACACAAAAGGCAGGAAAGGTTGATAAACTCGATAAATTGAGAAACTCGCAACCGTCGAATCGAATGTGAGCACTCACAAAAACAGAGGACAGGCTGGCAGGCTGGCAGGCTGGCAGGCCGGCAAGCTTGCTGCAAGGGATGATGGGTGGTTGTCCGAGACATTCGTGTCAGAAGCCAAGCTCTTCCAGGCGTTAGCTCTGAGCGAGCTCTGCGCGAGCTCTGGGCAAGCTCTCAGATTCCACTTATTGGCACACCACTTGAAGTCCACCACTTTGGACACAATTTGGACTCAGATCAGAAAAGACAAGAGGGGGAGACGATGATGCAACCCTGCGGCGAATGCACGATATGCACGTTGTTGGAGTAAAATTATGGATGCCGATGGCCAGTTCGTTTGTTCTCTTGTTTGCGGGTTGACATTGCATTGGGTGGACAGGTTGGACTTGCCTATCCGAAAGGTGTGATAGGGTTGCAGTGGTAGTGCTGATCGCCGTTCCGTGGAGGGGCCTTGTTTTCTTGTTCGGAGGCTGCGTTGCATGGGACAGGGCAGGCAAATCGAGAATTTGGACTCGACGATGGCCATTCCGATGGGGCAATGGCCATTTACACGATTTACAACGCATATGTACGAGGCCGAGCGACATCGAATATCCCACCTGGAATAGGAAAGCTTCCGTACGAAGACATCGGAGGTCTTTTTGATTTTCCATGATCGACAAGAAAGAGGGGAAGACTACGGGAGAGAGGCAAGAACGAGAGAAAGATGGGATCTCGAGAGTCTGTGGCGCCCAGGCCATTGGCTCTCCGATTTAACTGGGGCCTTGTCTTCGGCCAGGCCAGGCCATCAGCCACCATCTCTCTCCTCTGTCTCCTCTGTCCCTTGCCGGGTCCCTCTTTTATCCCCCCCTGCGTGTATAGCGTCGAGTGTCGAGCTCCGTATGAACATATGCATCACCACTCGGGTAGCGTATGAGCAAGTGCCAAGTGCAGGACAAGTGCAAGGCAAGTGAAGGCAGGTGTGCACACATTTTCTGTGTTCGTGCAGGCGGCTATATGCATGCTCGGATGCAGAGAGGGCAGCCTATCCATATTTATGCCCTCACGGGAGAGAAAAGAAAAGTGAGGCGAAAGAGGGGGAACATACGGTGACAAATGTGAGGCGTGAAGAACTCACGAGAACACACCTTGTTGACTGGTTTTCCTCTCAATGTCGAATCTCCGAATCTCATCACAAGCAATTCTCACCTTGCACGCAAAGGCAGGCCGCTTTTCAGCCAGCCCCTAGCACCCCAGCCGCAGCCCACACTTTGTCTCAACTTTTGTGTGTTCCGCTTCAGCTTGGCGAGCACGACGCCCAGCCGGGGGCCGCTATTGCTTTTTTGGACTGGCCGAGTGCGCAAGTGGGTGATTTGATCCACTTGGGCGAAGCTGGCCGTGAACGTGATGTGGCGGGTGATACAGTACGTCGTATTGATCTGGGCGATAACGAGCACCAGCGACAGAGACAGAGTGACCGCAAAGGCAAAAATGGAGACCGCTTTGGCTCGTTGCAAAGGGCAGGCTCACAGGCTAATTTTGAGTGGCCACTGGGCGATGTAAATCGATCGAGATGGGGCCCGCCCGACTCCATCGGAAAAGCCATACCCGCGCCCTTGCAGTGTATGCTTTGGCTGCCTGTGTTGGCATCCTCCACCATCACGATATTGACTTCTACCTCGGCTACTACAGACGGTGGACGCTGACAGAGTTTGCGCTCCGGGTACAGGCCAACGCGGCCATCCACGGCCTTGACCAGGATGGCAGGCCCGGCGATGCCTACGGCGGTCCCCCATTGCTCCATTGCTCCATTGCTGTATCCGCAAACGACACTCTATCGTGTTTGTATCCGCAGAAAGACTCCTTTTCTTCGGGTGTCACAGCTCTAGTTCGCGATCCAAGCGCAGGCGCAGAGAGCTCGGCGAACCTGTCGCGCTCGTTTTACGCCGTCGGACGTCTGAGCGCAGCGCTAGATCGAGAACGCTAGAATACACGCCCGTTCCTAGATCCAACGCCCACCCAACGTCCATTCCTTTGTTCTCGCCCACCTCCGAATGGATCCTTTTCAGCTACAAGCGACCGTTTTAGAGGACTCTGGGCACGTTAGGCACGTTGCCATGCGCTTCTAGGCGCCTCGATTCCCACGATGCCCACTGAAAATCCAATAAAGGCAAATAGACTGGACCTCTTCTCCATGGATGTGCCCTGGAGAGATGCACAGTATCTTTGAATACGATGGGAACGTTCATGATCTTGTTTGTTTCGTTCTGCGCTTCGCTACCAATGCCACCGTGGGACCGTGGGCAACGGAGTCGTTCGGAAGAATCGAATCGTCTTGGTACGTCGTATTTCTCCGAGAAAAAGGTAAGGTGAGCTTCGCAGTACACATTGACGGATACACGGTACCTTTTTGACTCTTTTCTGCAAGGCCCGCGTTTGGACCTCGTCCGACCGCCTTTAGGCCTCCGACTAATCGGCGACGATGGGACTTTGTACCTCGCGCAGTTTTCTTAGGCCCCCTTTTACCAAAACCCCATCCAAAGAGCATGTGCTCTCATCGTATTTTGCCATTTCCGGCCAGGCCACGAGGAGATGCCGGTTTAGTATGTGGTAAGATACAAGTAGTTGGGGGACGAAACAAAGAAGAGGCGAACGTGGCAGGCTCTGTTCGGTATCGTTTGTTCTGGCCAGCAGTGATAGACACAATTGAGGTGATCAGTAGAGACAAATCGATGAGCTGCACAAGAAATCATCAGGACCAGAGCGTGGCCGTCGCGTGCGCCTGTTGTTTCGGGCTTGTAGGCAAGACAGACACGCAGATGGAAAAAGAAGATGTGAGAAAGCAAAAAGAAGGAAAGATAGACAAAGACAGAAGAAAGAAGACTGAAAGAAGACTGAAAGGAAGGGAGGACGGGGAGAATAGGGGCCAACGGTAACGAACAATCGCGTGGCGCGTGTTGTTGGTTGTGGACCGTGTCTCTGATTTCGCCCTCTACTTGCTTCTTTCTCGTATGGCTCTGGCCTATGGAGTATCTGTATGGAATATTTGCTGTTGGATGTACTTGTACTTCGTACAGGCAACTCCCACTTCGCTTGTTGGCTGAACAGTCGAAAAGTGAGATCTTTTGGCTCGTGGCTGTGGAAAGGGAGAGACATGTGAGAGGGGGCAGAGGAGAAAGACGAGTATGACAGGGGAGAAGAGAGACAAAAAGTGTGGAGAACCGCATGGGAAAAGAGAGCAAACTGATAGCGAGGAAAACACGCAAAACGGTGATGGAAGACGACCGAGACATTTTTACTTTCACAAGAAAAGAGAAAAAAGAAGAAGAAAAAAGAAAAGAAAAACGAATCGATGAACAGGACAACCGAAACCGAACGAGAACACCAATTGCACCAACAGGATGAAAAGTAAATGAGGTAAACAGGATTCAGGAACCAAAATCACGAGAAAGCTGTCAAAAACCAGGTACTAGGATGCTTTCTCGACACCCTCTTTTTCCAAATGCAATCTTTTGTTTCCCACACCCTTCTCGCACTTCGCCTCTCCCATCCCAATTGTGCCTCGTCCTGTCATGCCCTGCCTACTCGGCTCTGTCTCCGAAAACCTTATTCCTCCGCCCCTGGATTAGAAATTAATCAGAATTCGCATATGACCATCGCGTCTGAAAGCCGTCTTTTGAAAAAGCACGCACAAAATTGATTTTCGACCCAAACGACTAAAAAGACCGAAAAGACCCAAGCGACCCAAGAGCAAGAGACACAAATTCCGCTTTGGCACTATTTACAGTGGCACGGACGCGCGCCGCCGCTAAGAGAGAGGAGAAGGGCCCTGCGAGGAGCAAGGGTATGGACTTTGGGAGGGTGTGGGATGGTGTGGGTGATGTGGGCGATGTGTGTGTGTGTGTGGAGCCTTTCAGCTGGCCTCGAGTGTAAAGGTGCTTATGGTGCTGAAGGCTGGATGTATCCTGCCCCCGCGTTGATACGTCAAGCCGTCGTGTAAAGTACTTTGTTCCGCTTATCGTGCCTGGCTGGACACACTGAAAACGATCTAGCTTCACGATCAATAGTGGACTTTTCTTTTCTTGGGCTACTGGTCGAATCGGGACGGTGGGATCCAAGGCGCTGAAATGGAAAAAGGGGCTGGACAGGGAGACAACTGCGCTTTTTTTTTTTTTTGCAGTTGAAGGTGGGCGAGAACAGGGGAAGAGAGAAGCTCTTGTGAGCCTCTGAAGGAGGTCAACCCAGCCAACCAGCCGATGCTGCGCTCTGTGAGACATGATGGAATATGTCCAAGATACGACGGACGAGTACTCGCAAAGGAAAATCGAGGACGTCAAGACACAAGTACGAGTCAATTTGCCCCGAACATAGTCTCATATCGACAGTGTCATATTCACGGGCTAGACTCCGCGAGCCGCGGGAAGGATGATGTGTGACAGACATCAGAAATTAGAAACCGGGAAGAAAAAAAACAAGGCGATGGATGCCATGATGGTGGTGCAGACGACAAAGGGATTTCAGAAGAATACGACAACTTGACTCGATCACATCGGCAACTTTGTCCTCGGCGACAAAGAAACGAGCACCGCCTGGCCGGTGGTCGGAGGATTCCTGACGGCCCGTGTGGGTGGTGTCACGTCACAGCGTAGCAATTGGCGGAGGGTGCTTGTGAGTTGGGATGGGCGGCGCACGGGCGATTTTTGAATAACACGCCAAAATACGCAAAACCGACAAGGTGGAAAGCGGAGAGGCATACGGGAAACGACCAAAACTCTATTCCAAAAGGAAAGATACAAGATACAACGTCGATGCTGGCAAATTGGCGTCTATGAAAGTACGTTACAGCTACGACGTACAAGTGAAAATGGAATGAGCCGCATTAATGCCTTCAACTTCAAATGCATGTGCCAGAAGCGCCCATTACCTGACAAAACGAGGGCTGAAGAGACCGACGAAAATGAGATACAGGAAAATGAAAGGAAAACACCAACAGTCAAGAGAAGGCGAATGACCTGCCACAAAAGACGTTCAGACTGGCAGACGACGTGCCGCATTTGTGTAATGGTGGCTGGCTGATTGTCTCGTTTACCTCTATCGTGGCGCCGCCCTCTTCTTTCTTTTTCCCGTAGATAAGCCGAGTAGAAAAAACGGGTGTACACTGTAAAAACGCCTCCTCTTCCTGTCGGCCTTCGTCTTATTCTCCGAATGCTTTGCTGTACTTTGACCTTTCGCCCCATGCTGTCCATCACCCGTCTCGTCAGATTTCCACTCTCGTGACTCGATGTTGTCCTCGCATCTTTGATTTCCATCACCCAAGGGCAAACACCATCAAGTTGTGGTATTTCTACTTTCTTTGTCCTGTCGTCTTGTCGTTTTATCGCTTTCTAGACAGTATCCGATAGAGCCATCAGAACATAATGAACTCGATGAGGCTCCAAAAGCAAAAGTCGACGATGGATGTGATGGTCGATCTGCCGCACCCCTGTTCGTGCCCCAACTCTAGACCCTTGCCTTGCTCTGGCTCTGTATTTACGACGAGCTCTTGTTGCATGCTCAAAAAAGACATGAATTCCTGCCCCCGTTGCCGCCAATCGCCGTGGTCCTTTTGCCTTGCCGGTATCCTTGCTGTTTTCGACGACAGGCACTTTGCCATCTTTTTCTCTCCTCTCTATCCACCGATCGCCCTGCTGGCGGACAAAGTCCTGCAGCCCATGCGAGCGTGTGCACACTTGCCATGCATTCAGGGTTAGCCGCAGGGCCCAGTGGCCCCGAGACTCCACCCGCCGCTCTCCCTCTCCCCTTGCCTGCCTCGTTTTGCCTCTCTGTGTCTCTCTTTTTCGTTCCGCGTCTTGCCTTTTCACCTTTTCACACACACAAGCGCATGGTGCTGTAAGCTAGCCTCACTTTCCTCCCAATTGTCTCGGTCTTGAGTCCCAAAAAGACAGCAGGAGACAAGAAAAAGAGATATTGCACCCCCTCCCCTGCCTCCCCACTTTCTTTCACCCCCCCCTCTCCGCCCAACGTCGGTGTAAGTAAAGAACTCCATACGCAGCGCTTCGTGCACCCTCTCTAAAATAGCGGCATCGCCCATCTCCTAGTCCTAACCCCAAAAGCCAAAAGAGTCGTCTTGGGCCACACAAAATCTTGGTCGCGGTTGACGCAAGGAAAGCGTAAGAGGAGAGACCCAGAAAAAAGGATGGTAAAGGGTGTGCCTTTCTCCTTTCCTCCTTCCTGTCTGGCAGGTTGTAGCTTGCCCCATATTCGTAGTCTGTCGTAGTTCCAAGCACCAAGCATATGGAAAAGTGATGCTATCGGTGTTTTTTTTTTCTGTCGTCCCCCTGTTGGTGTCTTCACTGGGTGGCCCCGGCCTCAACACCAAAGGGACGTTCGTTCCGTCATGGTGCCGTGGGAAGGGGAGGGCATGGACAGGGAAGGGGAGGGTCCAGATGGCAAAGAGTCCAGACGTAGGCACCATACTTTTTTTTCTTGTCTCTTTTTGTTTCTTTTTTAACTGTCTACGAGGAGTCCGTTTTTCCCTTTCTCTCTCGAAAAAAAAAGAAAGCTAAGATCCATCGACAAAAGTGCACCAACGTGGCCATCAAGTGCGGCCGTGCCCATCGACAGCCGCTCTGTCCCCTTCTTCTCTTCTCACTTTCTTCTTCCCACCCCCATGGCCGGCATTTGTTTATGTACGAGCGTGCCCGCCCCCCTCAGCTGAGCTGTTGAAAGTCGATCTTGTTTCCTCGTTTCCTCTTTCTCAATTCTTCTTATTCTTATTTATGGTCTTCTTATGATCACATCTGATCGCGACTAATCACATCACATTCACCGTTGATATTTATTCTGTCTGTTTCTGTTTTCTGTCCCGCCGCCTTCGACCAACAGGCATCGTGACAGGACACTACTACCTTCTTTTTGTTCTTTTCTCCTTCTTTTCTTCTGTCTTTGTCTCCTTTTCTTTGTCCAACCTCGACCCCACGGACATGTTCTGATCCCTGTCCAGCCGGTCTCTTTCGACTTATACTTGATACCGTCCACCCAGCTGTCTTTCAACTTTTACGCCTTACGTCTTTTTCGTCTTTCTGTACGGTCTCCCACCACCCCCCACATCGCCAGCCATGGCGACCCCCGAGCAGATCCTCCAGGCGTGGCAGGGCAAGATCGTACCGCAGTCGTTCAACGGCGGCTTCGTCACGCTCAGTTATGTCGTCTCGCTCATCGGTGCCGCCTCTACGCTCGAGCTGATCAACCGGCGGACCGCCATCAAAGGCATTTTTAACTAGTACGCACCACATCACTTTCCAACAAATTTTCAGGACTGTCGTACTAACAATACAGTCTTCTCCTCGTCAGCTCGGCCATTACTATGGGTGGTATTGCCATTTGGTGCATGGTGGGTATATCTTGTCGTTCGCTCCTTCTCCCGTTGTATCTACTAACGTACCTTCCCTCCAGCACTACATTGGTAACCGCGCCATCGACATCGCCGACGGCCAGTCCGAACTGCAAATCGCCTACTCCAGCGGCTTCACCGCCCTCTCCTTCTTCGTTCCCATCCTCGTGCTGCTCGCCGCCTTCGTTGCCACCGGTACCAACAACAGCGTCAAGTGGTGGCGTGTCACCATCGGCGGCACCATGGCCGGCACTGCCATCTGCGGCATGCATTACATCGGCAACGCCTCAATCAGTAACTACGCGTGCGAGTACAAAGTCGCCAACGTCGTCGGCTCGGCCGTGATCTCCGTCGCCGCCAGTATCGTTGCCCTTGCCCTGTTCTTCGTCTTCCGCTCGTCCTGGACCACCTCCTGGTGGAAGCGTGGCATCTGCGCCGTCGTGCTGGCGGGTGCCGTCTCTGGCATGCATTGGTGTGCCTCCACCGGCACCAGGTACCGCTTGCTCAAGCTTAACACGGGCAACAGCGACCTGTCGCGCATCGCCACAGTCGTCGTCGTCGTTTGCTTGTCGGTCGGCGCCTGCTTGATCATCGCCGCCATGGCTGTCACCACCAACCAGGTCATGAAGCGCTCCGCCCAAAAGGCCCAGCAGGTCGTGCTAGCTGTCGCCCTCTTTGACAAGCACGGCCGCCTGCTCGTCAGCCCCGACGGTCTGCTGCCCTCCGAGAAGATTACCGAGACATTTGTCGGCCGCTCGACGCACGAGGTGTTTACCGTGCAGCACCCGCTCTTCCAGTGGATGTTCCGCGCCTCGCGCAACTGGGGTAGCATCGAGCCCATTCTGGATGGCATGCACAACCACCTCGCACACCTGCCCAACAAAAAGGGCGGCCGCGATGAGGCCGGCCGCGGCGGTCCCACCGGGCTCGGCAGCAACGACACTGACGGTATCCAGCTTATTAGCGACCATGGCGAGCCCATTGAGAACTACGAGGCCGTGCTGTGCGAGCTGTTCTGTACTGCCGCCGAGTCGCTGTCCGCCAAGCTCAAGGTGCCCCTCGGCAACGTCGGCGTGCTCTGGGACGAGATCATGGCCACGGGCGACGGCGGCCGCGTGCCCGGCGGCAGCAACCGCAGCGTCCGGCGTCGCCAGCGCCAGATCGAGAAGATTCTGCAGAACGGCGGCCCGGGTGGCAGCGGCGGCGGTGCCAGCGAGTTCCGCACCAACAAGGAGATTGCCGACATGGACAGCAGCGAGCTGGCCGAGATGGGTCTGAGCCGCCAGGCAGCCGCCGCCGCTGCTGCTGCGCAAGCTGCTGCTTCGGGCCGTGCACCCGAGTATGGCCGTGGTTCGCTCATGTTCCTTGTCCGCTATGTCGAGAACATCCGCGAACTGGGCGATCTCGAGGCCGCCGGTTACCGTTTTGCTGAGCTGCGCCACGTGTCCGGTATCATAGGTTCTAGTATGCAGATCAAGTCGTGGAACATTGAGACCAAGCTGCGCGCCATGCAGACGTACGCCCGCGACAGCCCCATGCTCGAGCCCGGCGTCCACGTCGGCTTGTTTGCCGTGCGCGCCCGCGTTGGTGGCGTCGGTTTCGATGTGCTCGTCGACTGCGAAGCCCGCAACCTACTTCCCTCCGTGCCCATGCCCTTCGATGTGCTTGAGCCCTGGCAGCTGGCGTTCCTGCGCCAGGTCGACCAGATGACCCCGGAACGCGCCATCCGCCACATGGCCAACCTCAAGACCCTGACGCCCAACGAGGCCTACTTTGCCTCGCAGCTCGTCGACGCCATCCGCACCCTGCGCGACGGCCTCTCCGACGCCGCCGTCTTTGACGAGTCCGTCCTGTCTGCCAAGGTCGTCGAGGTGCCCTGCCGCCGCAACGAGGACGGCAGCGGGCCCAGCATGGCCGCCATGATCGCGCTCTGTGTCGTCGTGCCCATCCACCAGAACATCACCAGCGAGTCCTGCGAGCTCGTGCCCCTCAGCTTCTTCAAGGTCCACCAGCTCGTCGACCGCGATTCCCCGCACCACCTCAACTTCATGCGCAGCATCCACCGCGACATCTACCCGCTCATCAACGCCGTGCCCGCCCCTCCCATGTCTCCGACATCGGGCGGCGGTAACGGCAGCAGCCGTCTGCAGGGCCTGTACTCGCCGCGCAGCGCGCTGGGCCGCCTGGGCCGCCACGGCAAGCACAGCAGCCACGGTGGTAACAACCGCAACGGTAGTGGTTCCGGCAACACGCAGCGCAACTCGTCCCCGCAAGGCTCCATCAAGGCTGGCTCCACCAAGGAGCTGTGGACCGGTGGCCGCCCGAGCTCCGATATGGGCACGCAGCCGTCGACCGCCGACTTGCACGCCCTGGCCATGATGGACGACGTCGCTAGCGGGCCCATGCAGTCGTCCTTTGGCGGCATCATGGTGTCGCAGGAGATCACCGTTGATGTGCACGCCACCGTCGGCAAGGGTGATTCGGAGGAGCAGCAGCAGACACAACCGCAGGTTCAACAGGCGCCAGCACAGCCCGCCGAACGGCAACAACCCACACCAGACAACCGCCAGCGCGAGCGCGAGCACTCCCCCAGCGGCGACAGCAGCACGCAGGGCCCCGAGTCGGAGCCCGAGCTGAATCCTGTCGTCACCGTCGCCGTCGCGCCCATCCGCGTCATCCGCAGCCACCGCGAGGAGGCCACCCAGCAGCACAACATGGGCGTCGGTGTCGTCGTAGCCCGCGCTGTGGCCGACTCGGAGAGCGATTCCCTGACATTTGTCGACGAGCTGTTTGGCGTGTGCTTGTCACAACGGTAGAAGAATGAAGAGAGAGCAATCTGTCAAATGTACAACTAGAATACCAAGTTGATTTTTATGAGCGTTATGTTATTAGTAAACAAAAAATTTGAAAATATTGAAAAATTTGAAAAAAAAAAAGACAAACAAGTGCTCCAATGTGTGCAGGGACTTACTCGATTTTCTCAACTCATATGAATAACCGCTTTTGTAGCTGCATGTCAAGTCGTGCCATTCTACTCAAAGACAAGTCACTGATGCCGTAACCTCTGGCTGGGAAGTAGACAACGTGATATCATCCTAGACCTGTTGCCCTTGCTGCCCGACGGCCCTGGTGTTGTCTATTCAAAGCCACCATACAGCAACAGATAGCGGCCATGCCGCCACAGTCCTCGGTAAGGGTGTGGCTGTCGTATATGCGGTATTTTCTGTGAACGGCACTGCTCGTGTTTCGCCCGGTCAGCCAGATGTACGTCAATCGTTCCGGCTGCCTGTCGCCACCTCTTTCAGTCGGTGTGGTTCCTTGAGATCTGTCTCTTTTAATCCAAGAGTCAAAATTTCATCTTCGGGGAGATGCGATGCTGTAAACAAAATCAAATTGCGCCTGCCAATCCATGTGCTGTGCAATACTCCAAAAGTCCTCCGAGGACCTTGTACATGTTCTTCGTTCTTTCTTTATCCGTCCGAAACGAACGTGTCATCCCACTAGCCGGGCTTACTCCCTCTGTAGGACAACCAACAGGCCCATAATGCCCAGCATCGCCGTCTTCAGCCACGGGTGCTCCGTCAGCAGGATCGTGACGTAGCCGACAAACGGCACAAACCCGATCACGCTGCCCACAATGTCCTTCCGTTCGAGGTAGTCCTGGCCGCGCGCGTACAAGTCCGTGTCGTCGGCCGCGTTGTTGTCGCCCTTGGTGAGGAGTTTTGCCGTGGGCCTAAGCAGTCGCAGTTAGCAAACAGTTGGTCTTCAAATTCACCTGTCCCACGTCTGTCCTACACATACCCCGTCCCAAACTTGCGCACGATCCGGTGGACAATCGGAATGTCCTTTCCGTTCACATTGTACACCACGACCTCGCCGACGCCCGACTCCTGGAAGAGGTTGCGGTTCCAGAGCAGGAGGAGGTCGCCTCGTTGGAACGCCGGCTCCATGGAGCCCGAGAGGACGACGACGATCGGGGAGGACGAGTCTGTAGCCACACACAGGCCCTTCCAAATCTAGTAGCAGGAGCAGTCAGCAAAAGTGCCTAATGAGAGATGGACAAGGAGGGGATGGTCGAGCAGCGACGCACCATAAACGCTGTTGACAGGATCATGCCAAAGTTGAGCAGCTGCGTGGCAAGCTGCCGCGGGTTTCCGACGGCGGACAGCATCCTGTCGCAGAAAAAAATGTATGTGCGCGGATTGGAGAGGAGTGCGGGATCAGTGCGCAGTGTCGGCGTCGATATCGGGTGTCGTTGTGTTATTGTCGAACGGAGGTCGAGGCGCGTCGTTCCAGCGACTTGATGTTCAGGAGACGTGTATTTTGCTGCTGGCCTCTCAATCGGCCAAGCTATTTCGAGTCGGGACACCTTTCCACGAACGGCAGGATCTCATTGGCCAGATCTTTTGCTACGCGCACAAGGTGGGTCTAGATTCCATGCCCCACCAAGGGAAGCTCACCCCAACTTTGGCAGCGGCAACTCACAGCTGTCTTAGAGAAGGCTCGATCGACAGGGCCTGTCGTACCTTCCGTGCCTGTAACCAGAATCTGGGATTTGTTAAGTCGAGACGTGAAGTTCTGCACAGAGGTAGAAATTGCAACTCCTTTGCCTTTGACTCAATAGCCACTTTATTTGACCTCACCCCCAACCACCCGACCAGGCCCGGCGCTGATTAGGCACAACGACACGCGAGCTGATGACGAAAGCTCCTGCACAGAGAAATACACGCAACAGCTTTCTCTAAACGTTGAAGGCTCCAATACAGACACGTCTGTTCAGCCGCTTTGATCACGTCGTATGCGAATTGCTTCAGCAAATTGACAGCGACATGGAAGCTCAACCGATGCGACCCAATGCACACGACCAGCTGCGCGGCACATGCAAATAAGCTGTGGAGAAGGTCTCCATCGACCAGGGCGGCCCGATCTCGAGGCCGGGCCGCAACTTCACATGGCCGCCCAAAGCCTGATCAGACCATCTGATAATACCTGTCGATGGCCAGCCTCAATTCACAAGCCCCAAGGATCAACCCAACGTTCATTCAGGTTCGTCATCCCCTACAAACATTTGAGTGTGCGGAATTTCACGCTAGAACCAGGGATGCCCTGAGCCTAACGCAAGCCTAATCCGCCACCTTGGAATAGGTTTAACCTTATGGGATCCTCCGAGTGGATAGCGCATATCCTCGACGCTATTGTCCACATCACCGAACAGTCACGCTCCTCTGAAGCGGGCAGACAGCGACCCTTCACGCACAGCGAATTGGCCCAAACCCAAGGTGCATCTGCAGCCAAGCCAGACCGAACAAGGCAAAAGACAGCACAAGCTGCAGCGAGGCTGTGTTTTCTGGCTCCTGTAACAGGTTCAGGACATTGGCGATGCGACGTGCAACTGGTCTGCAGGTCGTCAGGCCTCCGCTCTGGCGGTTACCTGCAACGCTCCAATTCGTGCCCGCATACGGTGGCAAAAGAAGTTCCAAGATATGATCACCAGGAAATGATAGCGGCAGGCCATCGACTGCTCAGCTGACGAAAAGCTCTGTGACAATACTGATGTGCTGCTGCAAAATCGGTGTTGGACAGGCAGGTAAACAAGAGGAGATGTTTCCAAATGTCTACTAAATTCGGACGACGGCCTGCTCTGTTGCACACCTTCAGGCATCAACCTCTTTTGCAGTCAGAAAAACAGAGAGCAGTCCCCGCAGACAAGCGGCAGAAGCGTGTGGACCGGCCACCAGCCTGTCGGTGCACGTCAACGCTCGCTTCTGCCAAGGCAGACACACCCACGTTGCAGCGGCCTGCAGACACCCCAGCGCGCATCGCGATTCGCTCCCCGCCACAGATATTTGCAGCAATCACGGCCGAGGAAAAAAGCAGGGCTGTCCCGCCAGCGCCAACCACACTCTTTGGGGCGCCATATAAACATGCAGCCGCTCCTCTCCAAGACCTCCGGTCTTCTCTCTTCCCTTCCTTTCTCCCTCCCCCCATCGCACGCAACCAAAAGGGCCGCAAAGGTACAACATAGGATCATCTCCAGCCATTCGTTCAAGACAATCACCCCTCTGAAGATCTTCCTACCCGGGCCCCTGTCAATCTTTTCTTTTTTTGCTGTGCGTCACTTTCTTTTCGTTTGCTTTCTGCGTCTCTTTTCTCGTTTTCCGTCGCTCTTTTTATTGTTTATTTTCCGCGATCCTTTCCCTGCGATTGTCACTCGCTTCTTTCTCGAACCAATCCCACGATCGTTTCAAAACAAACAGCCACCGGCGACCCAGCACACTTTGTCAGCTATTCAGCAACCACGTTCTTTCCATTCCGACGACCATGTTCAGACGCGCATTCCGGCCCAACGCCACTTCGGCGGGGGAGTCGCAGCACCGCGTGGACAAGTCGGCGAGGCTGACAAAGCGGGGCGGTGGAAATGGGGCGGGAGGCGGAAGCTTCAGCGGGTCTTCCGCACGGGAGGCCCAGAAGCTGTCGAGATTGCAGCGGTCGCTCTCTCAGGTCGGCGGTGATGTGCTGGCGGCCGGCGGCGGGTACCCAACCCCCGTCACGCCGTCGCCCATTGTTACGCTGACCGTCGGCCGTGAGGGGCGACTGTTTGCCGCGCACGAGGACGTTCTGTGCCAGAGCCCTTTCTTTGAGGCGCTCTGCCGTCGCAGTCCGTACATTGGTGCCGCGCAATCGGGATACAATGCCAGCCCGGACCCGTCCGGTGTCAACGGCAGGCGGATCGCGCTGCCGGACGAGGAGCCAGAAATCTTTTCTGCCGTGTTGGAGTACCTCTACAAGGGCGACTACTACCCCCGCTTGCTGCACAGCAAGCACCGCAACTCTTGGGAGCTCGAAGACTCAGCACCGCAGCAACACCATCGCGGGGCCACGCCGACGGCGTCCCCCGATTTGAACCACCTCTACGGAGGCGGTCGTACCCCAGGCGGCTCGCCATACACGGGCTCTGCCCCGTCGGTCGAGGCCACCGTGTACCTATCGAGCGTGGGCCAGCACCTGCTCCGGGACACGGTCGTCTACTGTGCGGCAGAACGGTACGGGCTCGAGGAACTCAAACGCCTCGCCCTGCGCAAGCAAGGCCTTCAGAGTGGTATCGATGTCGGTACCATTCTGCGGAGTGCCCAGTACTGCTACGCACACACCCCCGACTCCGACAGCCGCCTGCGGGCACACTACTTGGCGCTGATCATCCGCTGCCGCAAGACCTTCAAGCGCAGCGGCACGATGCAGGCCGAGATAGAGAAGAGTGGAGAGGGCGGCAAGTTGTTCTTCGACCTGTTCGTCGCCATGTGCAACCACCTGGACGACGTCATTGACGCGTCAAACGCCCGGACGCCCAAGACGATCTGAACGGCGACACTTTTGGTTTTGCATGCCATGCAGCAAAATCTTTGGTTTTTTCGAACTCATTCCAACTTTTTTGTTTCAACATTTTTTAACGACGACACGAAAAATATTCCCCACAGGTTTCCAGCGTTCATTTTCTCTCCACGGCGTCTTTTTATTATTTGGATTTTTGATTTGATCAGATAAGCGGAAAAACACAAAAACAAAAGACAACATACACCAACAATGCAGTCGACAAGCAAACAAAAAAAAAGATGGTCCGGCATCGGCCTATTTCCGGATTCGCCGAAGGGCCGGAAGATTGTGTTTGTGTGAGTTTGTTTCTCCAGCTTTTTAATAAACGGTAAGATCTCGGCAGCTGGGACGGGGCCTTGATGGCTCTTTGTGAACGGAAGATGTCAAGGGAGTGCGATTTTGCATCTCTCAGTTTGGGTTTCCGTTTTGGGTTTCCGCACGGCCTTGGAGTTTTTTCCCTGTTTATTTTGCTTTTTTTGCCAGCATCGAGCAGTTCTTTTTGCGTCTTTGGAACGGCCTTGATTTTGCATTTGCTTTTTATTCTCACTCGCAATACTCCCGACAACGACCCCTCTTCTCCGAACTAAACAACCCACCCTTTCCCGAAAATACGCGCATCGCCGAATGCTGGTTCGAAGACTTGGGTGGAGAAGACGAAAAGAAAACAAAGAACGGGCTTGTCATCAGATTGGAAACACCATTTGGGAGCCATGACTGTTTTGCTACTGCTTTTGTCTTCACCTTCTATTTTTGCAAGGTTGGCGGGACCGGTTTGATGACTTTTTTGTCTTTTTATTCTCTACTCCATTTCTTGTTTTCTTGCCATGCAGGTTTTGTTTTTGTATTTCTATCTGGAACGCGGTGTTCTTTGCTTCTTTCGAGTTGAGATGGCTTTTAACGGGGTGCGAGGGGAGAGGGAGAGCAATGGTCTCGGATTTGATTTCATTGCTGCGGGGGGCCTGTGTTGACATGCGTGTGCAAGGAAAGGCTGTCCCTTTTGGGGGCAGTGGAAAGAGTCCGGACTGTCCCAACTCTCTGTACACTTTCTGTGTTTGTGCATTTATTGTCCTCTTGCGTTTCCTTTCTTACCCTTCTTGCCACCCTACCCTCTTTGTTTTTTCTTGCGGGAAGAGACACTGCTCACGCATTTGCTCTTTCTCCTAGCCACGTCCTACCCTTTCTTTTGATCGGGTTGCCTCTCACTCTTTTACATTTTCCTTTGTGTTTTATCTCATCATACCATCTCCCAAAAAAAAGGCAAGAGCCATGAGGAATAGCGTCTGAACGAGGTCCTCGTCTGTTCTTATCCCGTCCTTGATCCCACTTCTTGTTCTCTTTTCCCCATTACAAGTCTCTGTTGTCTTTTTGTTCTTCTGCCTTACCTTCGACGTTGGATCTGGTCGTCCTGCACATTGTTGGCCTCGATGGTTGATTTTGTGTTTCTCTGGACATATCCACGGTTGGGGAGTTGGACAAATAAAAAAAGGCAGCAGAACGCGGGGCGAGGCTAGACAATAGGGTGGTTTTTTTTTGTTCGTTGCAAGGGCGGAATGTTTCTTCTGCGAAGGGGGAACGGCGAGGACTGGGAAGCGCAATTTGTTTGCTCTTCCAGCAAAATTTGCCTTGCCCACAGACGGCCAAAAATTGTTTATTATTTATTTCCTTAGACAATACAACCCACTCTTCGCCATGTTTTGCTACTTTCTGTGATTGTAAAGCGATGTTACCGAAATGCATGAAAAACGTACCAAGGCAGTAGTTGAAAAGGGTAACAAATAATCCGCCAAGCGGATAGAAAACACCGTTTACACAGTTATCGTCGTGTATTGTTGTTCTACACGGAATCAATATCTGTTTCACTCTTTGTCATTTCTATCTATGTGGAAAATATTCACTGTTATAAATATATATTTGTGAAATATCTCTTGTGTATCCTTTTTTCAGCATAGACACGTTTCATTTTATTACTCACTACTTTAATGAAAATAATAGAAAATAGTAAAATGAATCCTTTTATCTCTAATGTTTTCTTCTTTTTTTTGCATATATGTTTTTAGAAATACTATAAACAAAAAGTATAAACGAAAAAGGAAACACAATTAGACATTTTGCAGTAAATATTAACATCATCGTGCGGAAATCGTCAAATCTAGACCGAGACAGTGGGAGGCTCGATTGATGCGGTCGATAAAAAAACCCCAGCAAAAATGCGACCGGCTGAAATCGAACGTCCAACCTCATGGATAGTGCCGAAACGTCACGTGCTCGTCTCCCACCAAAATTGCACCAAATCATGTAAGGCCCCACTTATTTGAGGAGGAAACTTTAATTCTTCGCCTCTTCCCACTCGGCCACAAGGACATTTCCTGGCAAAAAGGCCCCGCCCACTTCGTTTCTCGGAAATTGTGGAAAAATCTCTCTTGCCCAACTCAACAACCACATCCTCCCTTGCACTGCTTCCTATTTCCCGAAACAGGTAGCTCTTACACGACAAACGCAAAATCAACAACTGACTGGAACGCTCTCATTCCGGATTGCGGACGATCGCGGCGGCGCGTTTTCTTTTCCACTCTAGAAAGTTGCCTGCTCACAGGCAAGCGACGACACTTTTGAGAACAGCGAAGAACCAAAAAAACAAAGGCTGCAACTTCGCGGCTATCGTCACAAATTCTCGAGGCCTTCGACAGGCATTTCTCGAATCTTTCGTTCTCGACCATATCCTCTTTTCCTACCTCTCCCGACAACCTGTCACACACAATGATGACCCCTCTTACCACACTACCAAAGAAGTTCTCGTCCGGGCACCAGATCCGACCCCGCGGCGCACAACGAGTCAACCCCATTAAGGCCATCCAGGATCGCGAATGGCGCCGCAAACAACTCGCTGCTGCGGCGGCGGCGGTGGCCTCGAACTCCCGGGCGGGCAGTGTGGTTAGCGACGCCGGCTCACCGAAACCGACGGGGCCGACGGGCACGGGTGCAGCGGCCTCCTCGTCGCGGCTGCAGTGCCCCAACAAGGCCTGTAAGAACCCAAATGTCGTCGACGGCACCTGTCGGACATGTGGTCGTGTTGCGGACGACAGCAACATTGTGGCCGAGGTGTCCTTTGGCGAGAATGCACAGGGTGCGGCGGTCGTGCAGGGCAGCTTCTTGGGCGCAGACCAGGGCGGCATCCGGCCGATGGCCGGCATCGGACACCGGCGCGTGGCGGGCAACGGTTCGGCCGAGGCGCGCGAGCGGTCCCTGCGCGAGGCGCGGCTGTTGATGACGGGCTACGCACACCAGCTGCACATCCCCGACCACACGGTTAACGTGGGCTTCCAGTACTACAAGCTGGCGTCCAGCGCCAATTTTGTGCAGGGTCGCAAGATCCAGAACGTGGTTGCGGTCTGCCTGTACGCGGCGTGCCGCAAGTCGACGCATGCAAACCCCTGCAAGATCATGCTGATCGATCTGGCGGATCTGGTCAAGGAAGAGGTCTTTTTCCTGGGCCGTACGTTCAAGAAGCTGCTGCAGACCATTGAGGTGGCGGCGCGCGATGTGCAGCCGATCTACGTGGAGGACCTGATTTTCCGGTTCGCCTCCAAACTCGAGTTCGACACCATGACCAACAAGGTGGCCGAGACGGCGGTGCGGCTCGTGCAGCGCATGGACCGTGACTGGATGGTGATGGGCCGGCGACCGGCGGGCATCTGCGGCGCGTGCCTGATCATGGCGGCGCGCATTTTTAACTTCCGGCGCACGGTGCGCGAGGTGGTGTACATTGCCAAGGTCACGATGGCGACGCTGCAGATGCGGCTGGACGAGTTCAAGGAGCTGCCGTCGGCCAAGATGACGGTGGAGGAGTTTTTGGCACACGATTTCCTGACGGAGGAGTACGACCCGCCATCTATCTACAAGAAGTCGGACGAGTACCAGGCGAAGGTCAAGGAGAAGCGCGAGCTACTGAAACGCAAGCGGGGCGACTCACACGCACCGGACGCTGGCGATCGGCAAGGGTCGGTGATGTCGGTGTCTAGCACAACGGGTGACAATACGGCGGCAACGCAACTACCAAAGATTGTCGATGCCGACGGGTTTGCGGTTCCAGCATTGCCCCCATCCAAGCAAGCGAATGTACCGGTAACACCATCCTTTGCTGCCGACAACGCAAATGAGGCCGAAGACGAAAACGACCAGCTTGCTGCGCTTGTTCAGCAATTTGGCGACGGAGAAGACAACGAGGGCGGCAGTGCGGCAATGACGCCACTTTCCGACCCCGGCTCGCCGTTCCCGGGCTCGGACATCAGTGGCGAGGCACCACGAAAGCGCCGGCGCGGACCGCCCGATGGCTCGTCCTGCCGCACGCTGCCCACCTCGTCTGGTGGTCGCGGCGGCCAAGACGACCCCGACTACGTCGACGATGCCTGGCGCGCCGACGAGGAGAATCTCGAGATGGAGATGACGGAGGCGATCAACTCGCCCGGCTGCATCGAGCACGCGCGCGCATTTGCTAACGCCGAGCAAGCGGCGCAGCGCATCATGATCGGCATGGGCCGTGTGCCGTCGAAGCCCGCGTCGGCCGCGGCCAGCGAGGCGGGCACACCGGCCCCGTCGGGCGCCGACGAGGAGTCGCAAGAGCCACAGCCACCTGCCGTATCGGACAGTCCCGATGTTGAGGAGGACGAGTTCAAGGACGACCTTGAAGTGCAGTTTTGTTTGCTGTCCGAGGAGGAGGCGGCTGCCAAGGAGAAGATCTGGATGAACGAGAACCGCGCGTACCTGCGCATGCGCCAGGAGAAGGAATTCCGCGCCAAGATTGCGGCGGCCAACGGCTCCAAGAAGCAGACGCGGCGGCGGCTCAAGAAGCCCAAGATCGGCGAGGGCCAGACGACGCCCGCGTCCACACCGGGCGAGGCGGCCGTCGAGGCCATGGAGCGGCGCGGGTTCTCGAAGCGGATCAACTACGACGCCATGCGCAAGATGCTGGACCGGCCGGCAAGCGGCCGTAGCCGGGCGGGCTCGGTGTCCATGTTCAGCAGCTACTCGCAGAGCCGGGCGGGCAGCTCGGTTGGCAGCGTCATGGGCGACGGCGACGAAGAAGAAGAGGAGGGGGAGGGTGGCGCGGCAAAGGGCGCTGCTGCGGGCAAGGCCGCGGCTGCCGAGGACGACTACGATGAGGACGACAACGAGGGCTACGAAGAAGAAGAGGAGGAGATTGACCCGTTCGCCGAGGACGACGTCGCCGAAGACGAGGATGAGGTGGAGGAGGGGGTCGAAGAGGACGAGTAAGGACGAGTAAGGAGGGAATGGACTGTCTAGCCATTTGTGCACTATTGATATATACCCCCATAGCTTTTTGGCGCCGGCCTGGAGAGCGGCCGCGTCCCAGGCAGCACGCCTGTATGATTGTTGTTTAACCCAGGACTATGATTTTATTACAAAGAGGAAACTGCTGCGGTCGTGATACTCCGTAATTACACTAGAGCGATTTAAACGAGCAGTGGCAACGTCGCATCGCAACACGGGAATTGTCTAGAATGTACTGAGTACTCTCAGCTGTCATGATCACTGCTGTTCTTTAGCCGCCTGCACCAATGCACGGCATTATGCTGACAACGTGCATAAGCATTGGACAAGAACGGCGGCAGTTATTAAGAGCAATAAACAAATAAACAAATAAACAAATGGGCCCCAAAAAGCTTAATTCAAGGTTTGACGACGGCCCCAAAGCATCGCATCAACCCGCGACGATTCAACGCCTGAACACATAAACGACGTATTGAATGCGACCTCTCGACCGGCCTCGTGGTTCCCGACTCTCCACAAACGAGGCCGTTTTTGGGATCGCAACACGTTCCCCCCGCTTCAACGTTAATATTCGTTGAGCGGGCATCCTTGCAATAATGGGCAAATAAGGCCTGGACTGTTGGCCACTGACTCGGCGCGATCGCAGCAGTGGCCGACCTTCCTAGAATGGCCACCCAATGGCGCCGTGGAACACAGACACACTGGCAGACAAGGACACGCAAGACGAGGAGAGGCGAGGAGAAACGAAGACAAACGAGAACAGGCTCTGCCAAGACGGGCCGCCGAGGCCGGGAAAGTGGCTATTTCGAGATACGGGACTAGCAGACGCTATGGGGGCTGTGTGCGCATTGGGCACTGAAGACGCTGAAGACGCTGAAGACGCTGAAAAATAGAAACATCGCTGTTTTTCTTACCGCGACTGCCCTACAAGTAAGATACGGCCCGGCTGACAGGCCTTGCCTGGCCAAGCCCGTCGGATAGACGCGCATCCGTTCCACGTGGGTCAACAACAGGGAAGCAATGCAGAATGGGACGCAAATAAGACATGAGGGGTGAAGAGGAAGAAGAAAAAGGAAAAAGAAAGAGGAAAAAGACAGACACAAAAACGAAAAACGACGACAAAAGAGAGACACAATCTCAGAGAGGAATGCGGCGGAACAACAATTGCAGTCGCATCAAAATCAACACAAAGAAAACGACGTCAACAGTCGGAGGGCAGCATTCTGCGGAGTGACGCGGCCCTGTAGAACTAAACAAACAACGGAGAACGGAGCGGCGACTCGTATCAAGACGGAAGATACTTGTGTTGGTGAAACGTCGCCAACTACTCCGTATTGCCACTTACGACGTACTGTGGAGACGCCTGTGGGCGATGCTGTGTAGCGGCCTTTCGGCCTTTCTCCAGTGGACAGACTCGACAGGCCCCCTCGCCCCCTAATCCGCCAATGCCCACCTGCGTTTGCTGGCTTTAGTGGGTTTGGTCGTTTAGTGGACAGGCCTTGCTCGGCGCATCCCAGTCCAGCCAACTTTTAGCGGCGCGACGTCGCCCGAACACGCGGCCTTGGTCGCCCGCTTTAAACCTGTTTAGACGAAACCCGGCCAAAGGCAGCGAGAAAGAGAAAAACAGAACAGGCGAGATCGCAGACGAGGGCCGCCTTGTTTCTTTCGGGTTCCTTGTCGATTTTCGGGTTTGTCGCATTCAGAGTCATTCGCTTTCTTCTCATTTCTTTTCTTTTTCTTTTCTTTCTCTTTCTTTCTCGGTTTTGTTTTTCCTTCTCACCGACTCACTCCAGCCCTACGGTCGCATTTTGACCAGTCATTCGCTTAACCTGCGTCTCGATTCTTCCCTTGGTTTCCTCTTCGCATCGACCACCAACCTGCACGTTCTGTCGCATCTGCTGCCTCATCTGCCTCAATGCTTCCCCTCCTGCGCGCCGGCCGACCACCGCTGATATGAGCCGCTCCAAAGACGGCGGCGCCGTGGAGGCCGCTGTTCTGGCCGAGGCAGGCGCAGGCTCCGGGAAAGAGCACTTCGCCAGCGAGCCGCCCGAAACAGCAACCGCGACCAACCCACCGCATCCGCCGCTCGCGCCTGCCCTCGCCCCCGTCGCATCGGCCGCCGCTGCCGTCCGCCGCTTCTGGTGCTTCCTCGTCTTCGACCTGCTGCTCCGCGAAGTCATCCTGCACCCGTCCCCCGACGGCCGCCACATCCCCCTCCACCTCGCCGCCGACCCAGCGCGTCCGCCGCACCTCGTCGACGTGCGCCGCGGCCACGGCTACCTGTCCAACGCTATCCGCACGTCGCGCTACACCGTGCTCAACTTCGTCCCCAAGCAGATGATGTTCCAGTTCACCCGCGTCGGCAATTTTTACTTCCTGTGCGTCGGCATCCCCCAGACCATCCCCGGCATCAGCACCACCGGTAACTTTACGACCATCCTGCCGCTGCTCTTCTTTGTGCTCCTGACCGTCGTCAAGGAGGGCTACGACGACTACAAGCGCTACTGCCTCGACAAGGTCGAGAATGCCGGCCTGGCGACCGTCCTGCGGCGAGCCAACGACGACGACGCCGACAACAACGACGACACGACCCACAAGGCCAAGGCGGCGGCATCTGCCGAAGCAGTAGCCAAAACACGCCAACGCCGGCGCAAACTTCTTTCCTCTGTTCCGGGGGTTGGCTTCTGGCTGGCCAAACGCATCTTCCGCGAAGTGCCTCCTCGCGAAGACGGCCGCATCCTCGGCGCTGTCTATGGCGAGGCCAGCTGCGGCTTCCAATGGAAGCACGTACAGTGGCGTGACATCCGCGTGGGCGACGTGGTGCGCCTGTCCCGCGACGAGGAGGTGCCGGCCGATCTGCTGCTGCTGCACGCCGATGGCGAAGGCGGCCTGGCCTACGTCGAGACCATGGCCCTCGACGGCGAGACAAACCTCAAGAGCAAGCAGGTGCCGGCACCGCTGGCGGGCGGGCGGTGTGCGACCATCGAGGGGCTGGTCAACACGCAGGCCGAGCTCGTCGTCGAGGATCCGAATCCCGACCTGTACCGTTTTGACGGTCGCATCATGACGACCGACCCTGACGACGACAACGACGATGACGATGAGCCACCTGTGCCCCTCCCGCTCACACTCGCTGAAGTCATCTACCGCGGCAGCACCCTGCGCAACACCCCCTGCGCCATCGGCCTCGTCCTTAACACCGGCGAGGAGTGCAAGAGCCGCATGAACGCCAACCGCCACCCCCGCGCCAAGAAGCCCGCCCTCGAGCGCGTCACCAACGGCATCGTCCTGCTGCTCGCCGCGTTTGTGGTCCTGCTGGCCGCCGGCTGCTCCATCGGCTACTACCTGTGGCGCCGCGCCGTCGAGCGCCACTCGTGGTACATTAGGATGGTCAGCGTGCCCGCCGAGGAGATCATCCTGGGCTTCGCCATCCAGTTCAACAACGTCATCCCGCTCGCGCTGTACGTCAGCCTCGAGATCGTCAAGCTGGGCCAGATGATGCTCGTCAACGCCGACCGCGCCATGTACGACAGCAAGTCGGACACGCCCGCCCGCTGCAACACCAACACCATCCTCGAGAACCTGGGCCAGATCGGCTACGTCTTCTCCGACAAGACGGGCACCCTCACAGAAAACGTGATGCAGTTCCGCAAGATGAGCGTCGCCGGCACCTCCTGGCTGCACGAGTCCGACATTGACGCGGAAGACGTGGAGGGAGCGGGGGAAGCCGAGGCTGACCAGGAGGAAAAAGACGGCAGTGTTGTAGTTGCGTCTCCTCGTCCGTCTCTCCATGCTTCGCCCCGCCCTTCTCCCCGGCCATCACCTCGCCCCTCAACCGACGGTCGCCCTGCCGGCCCGGCTAGGACGCCCTCGCAGTTCCTCTCACCACCTGCCGAACTCCCCAGCCAGCTGCGACGTATTTCCGCCGAGTCAAACCGCCGCTCCTCGTCCCATTGGAGGTCCTCTGCCCGGCCGGATCACGTCCAACCGGAGCTGACGACAGTCGATCTTCTCGAGTACGTCCGACTCCGGCCATCTGCGCCCTTTTCCGCCAAGGTCGTCACCTACATCCTCGCCTTGGCTCTCTGCCATACGTGTCTGCCGGAACTCAAGGACGGCAAAGTCGTCGGCTTCCAGGCCTCGTCGCCCGACGAACTGGCCCTTGTCCGCGCCGCCGAAGAGCTGGGCTTCCTCGTCGTCCGCAAGACCGCCTCGTCCACCACCCTGCGCTTCACGTACAACCCGCAGGCAGACAGCGGCGAGGTGCCCCGTGAGGAAACGTACGAAGTGATCGACGTCATCGAGTTTAGCAGCCAGCGCAAGCGTATGTCCATCGTCGTGCGCCGCCCGGACGGCCGCTTATGGCTCATCTGCAAGGGCGCCGACTCCATGGTCCTGCCGCGTCTGACCATGGCCCCCCTGGCCCTGCAGCGTGCACAAAACGTGCGCCAGAGCGCCGACCTCGAGCGCGCGCTGCTGCGCAAGAGCGAGCAGTGCGAGCCGCGCAGCAGCTTCGGCGGGCCAGCGAGTGTGACCATCCGGCGTAGTATCGGAGGCAGCGTCCACCGGGACAAGCTCGGCGGTGCGGGCGGAGGCGAGAAAGATAAGTCCGTCGGCTTCAAGAACATCACCATCACAACGGTCGGCAGCGATGCTCGGAACAGCACCGACCGCAGCCGGTCTTTCGACATCCAAAGGACGGCACGCCGTTCCATGGATGCCTTCCGGCTCCGGCCCTCCATCGGCCACCGCGCGCCGTCCTTTGAGGTGCGCTCGACTGCGGTGGCAGCCCTCTCTGACGCAGACGCCCTCCGGCGGTCAAGTACATCGGGCGTACGCCCCTCCCGTCGGCTCCTTTCGCCCACGTCGCCGCATGCGCCCAGCCCGCTCCACACCAGCTTGGCCCCCCTCCCGGACAAGTTTACCTTCCTCGAGACACCCGCCTTCCATGAGGCCCTTGATGACGAAAGCAGCACCTTCGACCAGTGCTTCCGCCACATGGACGATTTTGCGGCCGAGGGCCTGCGCACGCTCTTGTTTGCACACCGCCTCGTGCCCGACGCTGAGTATGCCGCCTGGAAGGCTAGCTATCTCAAGGCCGCCACCAGCCTCGACGACCGCCAGGAACGCATCGAGGCCGTCGCCGAGACCCTGGAGCAGAACCTGCAGCTGATCGGCGCGTCCGCCATCGAAGACAAGCTGCAGGCCGGCGTGCCCGAGACCATGGACACCCTGCGCCGCGCCAACATCAAGATTTGGATGTTGACGGGCGACAAGCGCGAAACGGCCATCAACATTGCCCACTCCGCGCGGCTGTGCCGGCCGAGCTCGGCCATCTACGTGCTGGATGCGAGCAAGGGCGACCTGGCGGGCCAGCTGCTACACGTGGCCGAGAGCCTGGGGCTGCCCGAGGCCGACATGGCAACGGCCATGATTGCAGCGGGCCAGGCCGTGCCCACGACTGTGTTGGGCCGCGTCGGCCGCGTTCTTCGGAAAGTGGTTCGTATGCCGTTCTCGTCCGGACAGACGCTGCCATCCCTTGCGAGTGAGCGCCAGCAGCAGCGCCAGCGTGGCCACACCGTCGTCGTCATCGACGGCCACACGCTGGGTGTCATAGAGGCCGCGAAGAAGAGACGCAAGAAGGAGGCCAAACAGCCCGCTTCGAAAGCCCAAGCCCAGGCGTCCGCGCCTGCCAACCACTTGCACGCCTTCAACGGCGCCGACCCCGACCTCGACAGCCTCTTTTACAGCATCATCCCGTCCGTCGACTCGGTCATCTGCTGCCGCGCCTCGCCCGCCCAAAAAGCCCTGCTCGTGCGCAGCATCCGTCACGGCCCACTCAAGAAGAACCACCCCGGTCTGACGCTCGCCATCGGCGATGGCGCCAACGACCTGGCCATGCTGGCCGAGGCGCACGTCGGCATCGGTGTGTCGGGCAAAGAGGGTTTGCAGGCGGCGCGTGTCGCCGACTACAGCATCGCGCAGTTTCGCTTTCTGGCGCGCCTGCTGCTCGTGCACGGCCGCTGGAACTATGTGCGCACGGCGCAGTTCATCCTGTCGACGTTTTACAAGGAGATGTTCTTTTACACGCCGGCCGCCGCCTACCAGTGGTACTGCGGCTACACGGGCACGTCCATTTATGAAAGTTGGAGTCTGACGGTGCTCAACACGCTCTTTACCAGTCTGTGCGTCATCGTGCCCGGCATTTTTGAGCAGGACCTGAGCGCGGCCGTGCTGATGGCCGTGCCGGAGCTGTACGCGTACGGCCAACAAGGCCAGGGCCTCAGCCCGCAGCGCTACGGCAGCTGGATGCTAGCGGCCATGGCCCAGGGCGCGCTCGTGTGGTTTACCTGCTGGGCGGGCTACGGCGCCTTTGCCGACGGGCACGATCCGAACCTGTTCCCGCTGGGCAACCTGGTCTTTTCCGTCTGCATCATGTGGACGAACATCAAGCTATTGTAAGCACCCCCACCTCTGTTGTTAAAAAAAGATATACAACCCCCACTAACCTTTCAGCATCCTTATCACGCACTACAAGACGGCCGTAGTGTTGGCCGCATTTGGTATTACGGTTGGCGGCTGGTGGTTGTGGTGCGTGTTCTTAGCCCTGGCCTACAAACCCGGCCCCTCGCCCTATGACGTCCGCGGCGGGTTGTTTACGGGCTACGGGCGCAACCTCTCGTGGTGGACGACGCTGCTCGTCGCGGTGACGGTGTTGATGGTTATGGAGCTTGGCTACCGCGCCGTCAAGCGCAACCTGGCCATTGCCGGGCTCTGGGGCCGGGCGGCGCCGCCGCCTCGTGGGTCGTCAGCAAAGAAGCGTGTGTGCAGTGTGGGTTCTTTTACGACAGCACTCCGCCGTCTGCTGCCGTTCGGTGCGCGCGCGACAAAGGGTGTAGCAGGCACGACCGTCGCCCAGCGCAGCCGCGACAATGGCGACGCGTTTTCCGGGTATGACGACGACGATGCGTACGACGACGAGGACGAAGACGAGAGCCGCCGGGAAGGCGAGGATGACCAGGTCGAGATGCCGGCGGACCGGCTGCACGTGGGCCTGTGGCAGGAAATCGAAAAGGACCCCGAAGTGCGGGCGCGGCTCGAGCTGATGAACAGCGGCGAAGATCAGTGGAGTTGAAGGGGAAGGCGGAGGAAGGGCGTTTGCATTTTCTGTTCAATTTCTTTTTGAAAGATACCCATTTCACATTGTTATAGACGGAGTACATAAGTTTGAATATGATTTTGGAAATCTAAGTTAATGAGTTGCGTCTGGAAATAAGTCCCTTTGCCGTCCCCGTGAATAAAATGCAGCGTTAACAGAATTGCTTCTTCTTTCCCGGTCGTATTTTCTCTCTTCCCCTTTCTCTATTCCATTTTCCCAGTTCCCTCATCCCTCACGTATCTGCTCCGTTTCCTGTCCCCGGACTCGGCCGGCTATCACTCGGAATGCAGTTCCCGTTCACGCCGCCGTTGCCGATACCAAAGGCTGACGGTGGCTCCGCTGGGTCGTGGCGGCAGTTGCCGTAACCCACGATGGTGTTCCAGCCGGCCGTCGGGTGGAACAGCTGCGCTGACGACGCGTGGTGCGAGTCGCAACATAACAGCGACAGCCGGTCGGCCATCCAGCCGACGTCATATCCGGTCATGGTCACGTTGGGGGCCAGCGGGTCGTCGGCGTTGTTGCAGGCGTAGACGGCCGTCGTGTCATAGCAGTAAACGCGCTGGCAGACACCGGGCTGTAGGGTGTAGGTGATGTTGACGGCGCGTAGACTGAGGGCGCCGGCACGGATGGTGGCGGGGATGCCAGTATTGAAGACGCCGCAGTAGTAGGTGTAGGGTCCGTCGAGGAGGGGTCCGCCAGGACCGTGGCCGATGTTAGAGGAGTTGAGAGGACCCGGTGCAGGGAGGTCGCCAGAGGGTGGGTCGATGGCCAATTGTCGGCGTTGTCTATTGTGAAGACGGTGATGATGATGACCGACTTCGCCTGAGAAGTGAAAGAGTCTCTTCACTGGCGCCGGCTGGTCGGCCAATGGACGCATGGATAGCACAGCTAAAGTGGTCGCAAGGATGGACAAGACAACAATGGCCATAGTCAAGACTGAAATGAGGGCATGGTGAAGTCGATGATGAAGTGTCATTTTCGTAATATTTATGTTGATGTTCTCATTGGGCTGCACTTCTTTGGCTCAAGAACGAGTGTCAGTTTGGTGATGCATGTTTTTGAAATAGAGAACTGGGTATGCACCTCAACAATAGTGACGCAGAGACATTGTAGGACATGATGCCAACGTGAATAAATAATTTTGTGAGCTGCGTCACGGAATGTTGAGAGTGTAAGGAGGAGAGAGGCCATTTCCCCCACAGCGTTAGGTCACAAGCTTGGGTAGGAAGCTCGCACACAATTCCTTTGACGGGACGCAGCGGGTAGCCTATGAATTCACAAAATTTCTGCGATTGTTGGTGATCACCGTCGTTAAATCCAACTTGCGAGCTAGAAACTAGTATGAAACCGTTTTATTGTTGATGATTTATGATACGGATACTGACAAGTGTTTCTGGAAAGAATGAAAACAAAACAGCCTTCATGAAGGTGAGTATTTGACAGTACTGTTACACCAAGTGAGGGCTGTCGATTGTACAAGAAAATGCTGTAACCTATCACAGAAACCGGCAGCACATCTTCATCCCACGCGGGAATGCACACAATTTTAAGTACAAAAATCAAGCAGTCACAAACTTTATCAGGACCCGCTTTATACTGAAAAGGAGCGTAAAAATAATAAAAGTAAATCTAATAGCAATGCCAGCAGAGAAGCTCTGTCTTACATTCACTGAAAAATCAAGATGAGAGATGGCAACTGTATTCTTGAATGGGTATAAGTGATTAATAAAGTCTCAAGAAGCCCGTCTCTGGCCACATCCTTGGCATTCAACACTCCACGCCTTTCCAACAAACGACTTCCTGCCTCAAGGTATCATACTCGCCATCTCCTTTCCGACACTTCACTTTCAACATCCCTCCCCATGCACAACAATTTCCACCCCTTACGCCGCCTTGGGCTCCTGGGCCGGAAACTCCTCGACCTGGGTGGCACCGGCATCGGGCTGGACACCGCCGTGGGGCACGTTGATTTTGAGGTTTCCGGCGGCGATCTCGCGCTCGAGGTCCTCGAGACGACTGGACTTCTTGTAGCTGCGCCAGGCGGGCAGGCCAGAGTCAAAGACCTCATCCATCTCCTCAAGGGTGTAGCCCTTGGTCTCGGGGGCCAGCAGCAGCATGTGAATGAAGGAGGCGCCGTTGAATGCGGCAAAGATGTAGTACATCTTGTAGGAGATGTTCCACAGCAGGGGCGGGACACCAAAGGCCAGGACCATGTTCCAGAACCAGTTGGAGGCCGTCGCTAGAGACACAGCCTTGGCGCGGATGCGCGACGGGTAGATCTCGGCCGGGTAGGTCCAAGAAGTCGGACCCCAGGTAGTGGCAAAGGTGGCGACGAACAGATACGAACAGGCGACAATGGCCGACGAGACGGGACGGTTGTCGAGCACAATCCAGGTGATGTCGCTGTTGGTGGAGTTGCGGGTTTTGTCGGTGTTGGGCTGACCGTAGTACTGCTGGAGGGCACCCGAAATAAACAGCCAGGTCATCATGAAGAACGCGCCCCCGACAAGCGCGGGGCGGCGGCCAAACTTGTCGAGGTAGATGATGGCGGGCAGCGTGAGCAGGACATTGATGATATACTGGATGGAGGCGGTGAGAAGCGGCGACGCAATGTTGGCGCCCTCCATGATGTAGACAATATAGTACATCATAATGTTCATGCCGCAGAGCTGCGACCACATCTGGATGCTCATGCCGAGCACGACACGCTTGATCATGCGCGGCTCGACGAGCGCCTTGAAGCTCGAGACGGTCTGCTCGCGCTCGAAGCGCAGCGCCTCCTCAATCTCCTGGTACTGCGCGAGCACCTTGGGGTGGTTGATGTCGCCGTTGCCGTGCAGGTGGGCAAGCACCTGGATGGCCTCCTCCCAGCGGTCCTTGGACGCCAGCCAGCGCGGGCTGTAGGGGAAGAAGTAGAGACCGACAAACAGGATCACAGCGGGGACGATCTGGATGCCCCACGGAATGCGGAATGCGGCCGTCGGCTGGTTCGGGTCGTTGGGCCCGCCGCCGATGCCTTGGGCCGCGCCGTACTGGATGAAGAACTGGATCAAGATACCGATCGTGATGGCCCACTGCTGGAGCGACACGACGCGGCCGCGGATCTCCTTGGGCGCGATCTCGGACTGGTAGACGGGGACAATGGACGAGGCGATGCCGACGCACAGACCGGCAATGACACGGCCGGCGCACAGCATGCCAATGTTCTGGGCGGCGCACTGGATGATGGAGCCCAGGATCCACAGCAAGCACGAGAACTGGATGGCGGCCTTGCGCGAGAAGCGGTCGGCGATGAAGGACGAGATGAGCGAGCCGGCCAGCGAGCCCGCGGGCATGGACGCCGTGATGGCGCCCTGGCGGTACGACAGCGGGTTGTTAAAGTAGCGCTTGTAGGCCTGCGTGCCGAGCACGCCGCTCATCGAGCTGATGTCGAAGCCAAAGAGGCCGCCGCCTGGTTGTGTCAGTCGACGGTGATGGATTGGACGCTACGTCGGGGTATCTTACCAATGGCGGCGAAACCGCAAATGAAGTAGATGTTGCTCGCTTGATACATCTTGCGAGTGTCGGGGGTGTTGGTTGGTTGCGGGTTGGGGAGAGAAATCAAAAGAAAAGAAAGAAGAAAGAAGAAACCTTTCACGAGCACGGCACGGGGCAGGAGGGGAATTAATATAGGAGAGCAACAACAGGTAGATCCAAGTGAAGGGGTCGAGCAGAAATCAAGGGACGAAAAGTACAGAGGTACAACTACAAGAAGCTTGTACATACAGTTACCCGGGAAGGAAGGCGGAGAAGGAAGAGAACGGGGAGGGGGACCAGGGTAGCACCGAAGACTGAAAGACCCCAGACGAGCTTCCCGATTCTGTTGATGATTGTTGGACGTGTGTGGAACGTGTGGAGGAGTCACCCAACCTCGTGAGAGAGGAGACAAGGAGACAAGGAGAGAAGCGAAGGAGGAGAGGAGAGGGGGTGGAGAACGATGATCCCTTCGGGAGGAGAACATGGGGAGGATAAGTGACCGGCAAGGATGTACCCAGAGACGGGACAGCTATGGTCATGGTACATCTAAGCTTGGACAGCGTTCACCAACACACAGTCACCCCATGGCCATGGCCTCCTGCGGTTGCACCTGCAATGTACATGGACGGGCCGAAAGCAAAGTCTTGTTTGCATGACCAGAGACAAGGTGGCGGGTTGGGGAGAAGTTCCCATATCATACGACTGGCCGCGGTCTACGAGATAGTCGAAAGTCCCGTCCGAGTGGGACGACCATATGGCATTTCACACCGTACTTAGTAGAGCAGCAAAGAACCAAAGAGAATGTCGGAACGGCCTCCTCGAGCATAGAAAATATTCTGGGCGCCGGTGATCCACCATCCCCTCTGACGGATCGTGTGTGTTGGCTTCTGTGACCTCCATTTGTAGTGCGGCATATAGGCTGCAGATAATGTTGTGCACTTGTTTCTATTAACTTTGTATTTTTTTTACTCGACACTGCTCATTGATTGGACAAAATGCCGTGGTCGCTACTGTGCCACATCTCCCTACAGCTTCCTACATGGGATTTTGTGCGCACAGTAAAGGCAGTCGATCGTTTGTTGGACGGCGACTTATATGTGTTTTATATTAGCTTATACCCGCGTAGATTACTCCGTCCGCGTGCACGCACTGTCCCGGCCAACAATTTTACTTTTTACCTTTCCCCTCTCCCTCCTCATGTTTCGACCTTATTGCCGCCCTACCTTTAAGGATCCCCTGCTGCTTTCGGATGCAGTATTTTGTACACATGTACATTTATCTAAACATCGTCGGGTCATCTACATGCGAGAAAGTTGGTCGTACTGTGCAGAGCATCTTCGTACAGTGCTCTCCTCCCAACAGTCCTTTTCATCAAGCTGTTTTTTTTTCGTGTGCTATCTATTCTCCTGTCGGTCATTTGTTTCATTCTTACTGGTACATCTCTGGCCACAACCCATCACCACCGCGCCCTTCACGTGAGGTGAACTAAAATGTCACCTTCTGCAACAGGCAACCGGGTGCCAAGCACAAAATCTTCTAGTAAGAAATGGCGAGATAGAAGGATGAAAACAAAGCACGCATTTTCAAAGCGGAAATTCTCTCCTCGACGAATGTCGGAGAAGAGGAAGGGAGAACAAAGAGAAGTTGATCAGATAGAGAGATGTATAAAAATGAAGCAGAAGATACGAGTCAGGGAATCACAGACATCAACAACACGAGGTCAACAACAAAGACAATGGGAAAAATATCCTACAAGGACAAGTTTAGGGCCAGACACTTCCTTGCTCGCATCCCCCGTCTGTGGGCCTTGCCTCAATGGGGAAGCCAAGCCCGTTTCTCGCTGCAAGTCCTGGACGGTTCGTCCAAGATGCTTGTTGGATGGGATGGCTGGGTGAAGTGATGGCCGTCTAGTCTCAAAGTCGCCGGGTCCTTGACATGTCGATGCGACTTCTTTTGTCCATGCTTGAGCTGCCCCCCTCGCTGTTCATTTCTCCGTGTCCGTGACCCTGCACTTCTGGAGAGTCGAAAACAGACGTCTAAATAGTGGTGGGCGCCGGGGGCGCTTGTAGCTTGGCCAGGGTGCGAGTGCCGATCATCGTGTGGGGAGAAAGCGTGTGGGTGGCCCCCGGCTCTTGGCCTTTTTGGGGGGTCCGGCCATGCCCAACACAGTTGCACGTTATGGGAGAAGAAGAAAAAAAATAAAAATAAGACGAGAAGACGGGGATATCCCGTTCCATTTGTTGTTCCAACAAAAGACGAAACAGGCTTCTTTGAACTTCACTCTCACCTCCCAAAAATGGAAAACAAAAATATCATGGCTCCTCGCCAAGCAGTCCTAAAAAGAGACATCGAAAAGGGAGGGAGAGGACGACAGATGACTCGAGACCAACTTTTGTCGTGAGGCACAGCAGACAGCCCTGGAAGGAGCGTCGTAACAGATTCAGACACAGGCAGGAAGTGCGGTGTGCCCATGGTCGTACCAACCGAACCCCCCTTAACCCTTCGTCGCTCTCAGTAAGAAAGTGAACTTGTTGTACTTGTCGAGTCGTTGACAGCTAGATGACTACGACCCCACGGGCTACTCTACCAACAGTACTTCATTGCAAATCATAAGCCGACGTAAGCTTTTCCGTGCCAACGATTAAAAAAAAAAGACCACGTGAAAACAGGAACAGCAAAAATCATGAGAGGCTTCTCATCGGAAACCCCACGGCAGACGGAGAACAGCGGCGAGTTTCTCGGAGCCGTCATCCATCGTCAGCAATATTCGACTGAGCTCGCCCACTGAAAATGCTCCCCAAAACGGGTATGGCTTCGTCGGTTTGTCGCCTATTTTAAAATAAGACAAAAAAGTAAATAAATAAGCCTCCGCTCATGAAGAGTCTCCCAAGAGAGCCTCTTGGCAAAAACTCTTCTTTCTCCTCTCCCCCGCCCCGCCCCGGCCGGAGAGTTTATGAACGCTTGGCCGAAACCGTGCCAGCGTGAACGAAACTTTGCAATGCGAAAAGAAGGATGCATTGTGGGTAAGGGACAAACACAAACAGGCAAAGCGTAAGCCAAGTGCAGACGACAACCACGGTGGAAGAAACGGCGGCGATTCATTGCATACGACGACCTTGTGTCCGTATGCAGACCGTTTGACTTTGTTTGATTTTTAGTCTCCGTAGTCTCCTTTTTCCACTCGTCTATCGCGGGAGGGTGGCATCGACGACTGCTACGCTCGTCCAAGCCCTTCAACGCCTTGTTTTCTGGGCATCCAGGGCATCTTCCCTCCGCCGGCCAGTCATCGCTTCCCCTCTCCTGGGACGTAACAATCCATTCCTGCGTGCCATGTCCGCGACAAATACGACCCTAGAGCTTGGTAAAAATGACGGTGGTATGTTTGCTCAAGTCGGGAAGGTGTGTCAAGTTTCGGCGACGTGCGAGTGCAAAAATGTTTCTCTTCATATCATTGCTTGTATCCAGATTTTGGTAAGAAATGAACGGGCAACTTTCTACATTTGATCGATATTATTATTATTATTATTATCCGCCTTTCTCAGCCACTCCTGGCTATTGGCGACTAGCTAGACAGAACCCTCCTG